>BCGF01000001.1:7778325-7987093 GCA_001599175.1 Pestalotiopsis sp. JCM 9685 | reverse complement strand
GGGAAGAGGAGAGTGGGAAGAGGAGAGTGGGAAGAGGAGAGTGGGAAGAGGAAAATGGGAAAAGGAGAGTAGGAAGAGGAGAATAGGAAAAGGAGAATGGGAAAAGGAAAAGGAAAAGGATGTGGCAAATACACAATACTCAGATAAAGAGATGGCTGGCTGGAACCGGATCTGATTCGCCGACATTGCAGCTTGGCGCATCTTCGTCCAGCTACAATACTTTTCTAGTCCTCCAAAGCCATACAGGTCTTAGCATATACTTACAGCATCGCTATTAAGGCGTATAGCTTGATAAAGCTCTAAAATTGCGGGCTAAATCAAATCGGGATATTAGTAAAATTAGTTACCGCGGGGTCTCGACGGGAGCTGCCGGAGCTAACCCGCTTAGGTACGATTTTAGCCGTTTTAATACGTCGCTTTTTTTACGGGGTTAGGCAAATTTTTTATTTATAATTTTTAAACGAGCTCGCTTAGCTAAAATCTTCGTATATTCGATATACGGTTTTACCCGCTATAATAATTTTTAATAGCCACCACGAAGGATTTTAATATTTTTTCGTAATTAACGACTTAAAAAATCGTTAATTTATAAATCCTCCTAAAAATTACCTATTTTATTAAAAAAACGCTAATTATTAAAATAACTATTATAAAACTTTATTAAAATAATAGGCTAAAACCTAGTTCGCTAATATTTTAGCTCGGCGTATTATTATACCGCAGCGTAGGCTGTAAAATTTTTGTAGTTTAGTATAAGTTTTAATATATAACTATAATGTTGCTATTTAGGCGAATAGCTCGACGAGGCTCCGAAATATTTTAAGCGTTAGGCATTTTTCGAGTAATTTGCCTTATATACATTATATATTATAAAATATAAGCAATCGTTTTTATTAATCGTCGAAGGCGTTGTTATACTCTTTATAAATCGTTTTATAATAATAGCGGCCGGTTTTTTATAATAATTACCGTGTTTTACCACCGTATCGAAATTTATAACTAGGTTTTTTATTAATTAATTTTATATAAACGTATATTTTTATATAAACCTTTAATTATATAATATTATAAAAAATTAAACTAAATAAAGTTTCGAATATTTCGATAAGCTAGATAAAGACGGCTATAAAGTAAAAAAATTATATTTCTTATATAACCGCCAAGCATTAAACCTTTTAATTATCTTTTTTTTAGTAGTACGCATGCTTTTACATAGCTTTAGGAACGAGAGGTCGGTGTTTTAATAACAGTATTATTTAATGTATAACGCGGGAAGGGGGGTAAAGGCTACGATTTTTATTATATTGCTTTATAAGCGTGCTATGTCCGACTCGAGTTTTCGATTTTTTGCGGGGGGTTTATTATAACTATTTTAAGACTAGCGTTACTTCCTTGTTTTATTATTATTTAGCGATCTTTTTAAAAAAGATATATACGTACGTATTTATATTTAAATTAATTTTATTATTATATATAATAAGCCGCTATTTTGCTAATATCGTGCCGGAAATTAGCAGTTTTTGGCGTTATATTATTAAATTTAAATATCTTGCCTTTTGTAGCAAATTCGGTTTATAATTCGGTATTTTTTGAATATCTAAACTAGCTTTCGTGTGATAATATATTTAAAAGGCCGCTTTAGCATAATTACTAAGTATAATATAATTTGCTGTAAAATATCCCGTTTTTTTAACCGCTACAGTTTTGCAAAGTCCTAACGGGACGAAATATATTTCCTAAACAAAGCTTGCCGAAAACTAAGAGTAAGTCGCTGATTTTTTATTATTATATATAACAAATCCGCCCCTGTCTTTAGACTCCGGTTAGTCTATTTGCTAATCCTTACTTTCCAACTCGTTATATCGTGACCACTTCTAGACACTGCTGTTATATCTCCGCGTCTGGCAAAATCCTCGGATATACATACTTCGACCGACATAGGAAATATCGTTGGCAGGCTATCAACAGCTTTTAGAGCTATAATCGGTATAGCCTTGACAGGACCAATCCTTACAATGGCTGGTTTCGGCTCCGCCGGTATTATTGCAAATATATATATTAGCGCAATAACTATACTTTTGCCTTATGGCGGAGTACCACATTCCATATATCTCTAATTAATGATATAAAATCTTTCGCGGCAGTTTGGCATAGTACGTTAGGCAACGTTGCCGTACCAAATGCGTTCGCCCTGTTGCAAAGCGCTGGCGCGGGCGGCTATGGCGCGACTATTATAAAAGGATTTGGTGGGGCTACTGGTGCTGCTGTGGCAGCTGGCAGCAGACGTCTTCGCCGGGGACAGACCAAAGGAAATTAAGGAGAGGCGCCTGAGTTGGTTAAACTCACGCACAAATGCTCCTGCTAGCGATGCCTTGGTTTCTAGCAGGCATGATACATGGGAAGGAACTGTGAACTGGTAACATGATCTGGCCTTTACGTCCGTGCCAAATGACAACCAATCTCCTCGAGATTACGCCTTACTATTTCGTGGCTGTGATGACACTATTTGCATTTCTAGATCGTCTTGTCGGTGTCAAGTAAAATCAAATTTACATCAGAAGGTGCACATCGTATTGACTAACTGTTACTGGCTGAATTAACAGCCGAAATAGAACCAAAATTACCATGAAACATCGAGAGCTTGTTACCGCGGACTCCCGGTAAAGCAAATGGAAAAGAAAATAAACGAAGAAAATGATGTTCCATATGCTGTCGCCCAATTCCAAGACACAAGCGAGTCCATCCATATATTGTTTATGAATGCAGTTTCTTTAGAAGGCAATCATGCGGCCAGGATCGAAAATTCGTTTTGCCGTCCCCTAGACAGCCTCAAAGCGCATATAATTGCAGCTTTCGCTTTGCAAATGCTCGGTAACGGCAGCAAGTGTGCTAAACCCTCTACGGCAACTAGTCTTCGGGCAGTAGTATAGATTCGCCTGGTGTCTGTCTGGGTGACTGGAGGTGCTGATACAATGATATGAGACGTACAAACCCATCACCGCATATGTAGCAATCAAAGGTCTCGGTTTCGGGATTCCAGGCACCAGTCGTGGCTTCAAAGGTGGAGATGGTAGACCAGTCTAGTAGCCGGCTGGTAAGGATGCCGTTGGGATCTTTGCGTTTGACCGCTTCAAAGATCTGCATACGGTGTAGGGGCGCTTTCACACATGCGCCCTGCTCGAGGTGATGGAAAACTGTTTTCCTTTGGAGAAACAGCCTGCGCGCAAAAGCACCAAGTGTACGCACGCCATGGCCAAAGCATCATCGGCGGCTTTCCGCATTTGCCTTCGCATAGAGCAATACGATGAGGCAAATATCATCAAGAGCTATCATCAAAATCATTTACACGCCAATCCATCACTAAATACTTCCGTCCCCTACGCGAGATGGGTTACTCCCTCTTGTTGATCACTTGCACCCCCAAACTCGGCCTCCTGCTCTGCCAGCTTCTCCTGGGAATTCCCCTTGTTAATCAAAGATGGAGTCCTATGATGGCGGCATGGGCTCTTGACCTTGTGACGGCCGAAGACCGCGCTGATCCTAACGCCATGGCCAACGCGAGCGACATTCATGACGTAACGATCGAGCTGATCCGCACCATGGTCCCTTGCCTCTTGCGGGAGGCGGATACGCGTGACCTCAAGCTGTGGGCGGCTGTACAGAGCCCCGAGGAACCAGCCGCAGAGGCTATCTCTGACGAATCCGAAGATGGACAGCGAAGCAGAGTATGGATTTCTTACGGATTCCGAGTCGGACAATAAAGAGGAATATGAAGATCTACAGCAAAATTCGACTTTAAAATAAGAAAAATCCTTTTAAATAAGGTTCGGTCATTGGTATCCCGCTTTTTTGCGGGAATGGCACGGCACGTATATTATTAGCTATACCTAAAAACTAAAAGCTAAACGTATTCAAAGAATTAACACATATCCTTTTACAATAATAATAGCCGCCATCCTTTACAATAACTTGCGTATCTTTGTCGAAACAGGCTAATTTTATGGACGCAAGAAAATCCATAACGTAATATATGTATGAACCGTGCTTGCATTACTATAAAACATAGTTACCGTCCTTGGCACTGAATTAAGTTTAAAATGATTATATAATAAAATAAGGAATCGAAAAAAGAAAAAAGGAAAAAAAAGCGAGAAAAAAAAAAGAGAACGGCGCTTAAATGCGGAACTAGCTTTTTGAATAGCATCCATAAACGCAATTAATACGTAAAATCTATCATCGTATAATTATTATCCTCCTCGAAAACTAACATATCATTTTACAAAAAGCCTACAACATTCTTCACAACACAACCAATATTTTTGCCCTAAACAGCTCTAGCCTTATACCACCAATCACCTTCTCAACGTACAATTTCCACAATAGCGACAAAAAAGCGAAAAAAACGTTACTATGCCTAAACCTATAGCGAAGATTTCTTTTACCTACCCATGTCTCCACGGGAAAGTCATTCAAGCTATAGCTGACCAGATGGGCAAAACACCATAGTTCAATAATAGTCGTAACAAGCGAGCACCGACTCATAAATACTCGACCAACGTGATAGGCCGATTCACCTGCAACAATGGCTGTCCTCGAAGCACTTGGACGAGCAAGAAGGTTGCGATCGTAATCCGGGGATATGCTAAAAATGGGTACAACGCAATTGTTTTCAACCAGCGCTGCAAATCCTGCGAACAGCTTGGCAGGTTCACTCTCGACCAGCAATCATATATTAAACGCGTTGCTTATCGACTAAAAAAGTGGGCAGGTGTGGAAGTAGAGGTACCTTACTACGGGGAAACAGAGGGCCCGCCACACGTCCAAGAACTCTGTGAGGGTTGCAAGCGAGGTTATTGCCAAAAGATGAGTAGGACAATACCTTAAGTGCCCAAAACAAGAATCGAGGGGTCACTTAGAGTCCTGGTTTGATCTAAGCGGCTGGTGAAAGGACAGCGGGGCCTTTTAACTTACGATGATCTGTTTAGCAAAGAGAACGGCCTATTCCGTACACAACGAGGACAAGAAGTACAATACAATAAGCAGATAAACGCTACTTTATATTTTTTGAATACAGTCTTTTATTGAAGTGGCAAGGACCCCATTGAATATATTTGTTTGCGTGAGAAAGTGTGTGTCATCCCTCAGAAAGAGGGCGGCTTGGGGGGTAAGGTTTGGCATAATCAACAAATACAGTCCTCTCGGCCTGTTCGTGACGCATTGGTAAAAACGACAAAAAAGCGACTTAATTCTACATTGGGTACAGGGTATAGTCATTTAGTGTTCCCTCATCCTGACTTCGACATCAATAAAAAAGAAAATACCCGAGTCAGTCAATATTGTAAGTCCTTGCGGAACGGACTAGTGGCGGGTCGGAACAAATTCTATACGGCAGCAATACAACAAATAGCTCTAATTTCCACAAACAACCAGGCATTCGGGGATTTGTACTTTGGCGACTAGCTCTGTTCTTTCAAAAATATGATTAATTTATCGAAATATACCCAGATTTTCAACTTCCCGATATTCTAAGGGACAAACGCTTCTCCCGCCACGAAACCGATCATAGAAACTACTGCACCAAATGCATCAAAGGAAAAACACAGGAGTAACACCATTCGGACCCAGGGATAGCAAACCTTGGCCAGGTCCGCGTTCCATGTTTACCTGGACAGCGAACTCCCGTGTCGATCTGGAGGATGCGGAGTGTCCATTCGCGCCTAAACCAACGACTTTCTACTATTCCCCTTTTCCATATCCATGGAAGCGTTTTATGCACTTTGGGAAGGAGATGGGCATATTTTCGAAGACATGTTAATCAGGAGCAATACCGTACCTGTCTCTGGGACGGCAGGCTGGCAGGCTAGAAGTACGCCTCATTAGGATTTCCGGATCGAAAGATCAGACGATCAATGCCACATTGGAGGAATGTTTCCAACCGGAGGGCCATGGTCGATTCGAGATCCAGACCGGTGAGAGTTCTTTCGTTCCCATATCGGGGTCTCCGGAGCTACCATTTGACCTTGGCCGGGAAAACATCTGGCTCTTCGTTATGCGGAGATGCCTCAAGCGAGTGCCTCCGGGGAGGAAGTCAGAAGGACGTTCCTAAGGTGAGACACGCGCATTATATTAGACAACTTGGATTATGCTGCTTAGAGCTTTGGCGCTGAGTAAGTAATGAGACTAATGGAGTGGCGCTCCTTGCTTTAATCGATTCACGACAGGGCAAGTTGGGCCATCCTGTTTCTTTCAATTAAAGCTAGCAATAATAGCGCCGCAAGCAGCCTGGGCGACCATTAAGGAAAATATTCCATTAACTAGCAACGTTCAAGACCTCAAATCAACAATTAGCAAAAGCAATCAGGGAAGTTCGTCCTTGTTAGATGTTTCGTGGTGGTCGAGACATTGCAACCAAGGACCATGCATGCGCTTACGCGCTGACAGGGACAAGTAGCGCTGCGATAAGAAAACTTCTAAGGAAGAGCTTATGCCCTATTATTAGAAGTGTATTATCGTTGTCATATATCTAGGATGCGATACGCGCCCTCTTTTGACTGATTGGGTCTCTCCACTTTTTCCACCAGCTGCCTTTCATCTCAGTATCACACATCTTTCTAAGGTGGCCACGAATTCGGTCCCTCATGATTACCGCTCTAGCGGAAAAAAAATCTCTGGAGAAGATCGAACCGCCAAAACGTTCCCCGGAATGCATACATTGCTCAAAGCAGGACATTCTTGCCTTTGTCTAGCGCCACCACAAGCACTATCAAGAGCAGACCAACCACCCCCTTGAGTATATCTAGCTTGGATAGCATAGCAATTTCAACACCACCAAAAGCACAGAGATCTAAGGAATTTCCATCAACGCGGATTCGACAAAGACCACCAGCGCTATTCGATTTACGAAAGCAAGACTTGCCATTCCACTATTGTACGCAGGAAGATTGCCCCACTTTAAGCATCAAATTGGAACAGATTTGCCTTATTCTTGAGTTGCCTAAAAGCCTTAAGGGCGACCTCTATATCAGGGTCGTAGCAGATAAGGGGAATGTGACGACGATCGAGGCCCAAGATATCCCAACAAGCCACGGTACAGTGGTGGGTTCACTCCTGGCGCCGTCACATTCAGCCTTCCGTCTGCGGCACAATCTTTTGTCGATAGAAATCATATTCAGTCACAGGAATAACTTATTGTAGCTGTTTGAAAGCATTCTTTTTATGCTATACTTGAGGATGTCAGAACTTCGTCATAGACAAACTTCGATTTCTTGATGACAGAAATTGTCGCTGTTGTGCATGTCAGCTTTCGGTGCGACGGTCGTTTTTACCTCCGGCGGCTAGAGCAGTCCCAGTAGCAAACAAGCACAAACTAAATTGACATTACAGTGACTTGCAAAACCAGCGTCCTAACCTTCTCTCTTTCATAATCACTTTTCGGATCCACTTGACAGGGGGTATGGCTGACATGAAGTACCTAGTATAGCTGACATGTACTGCGCCAGTTTTGGATCGGCTTACAAAATATTTATGCAAATATAAGCTGTCCACTCCCTGCCTCGATGAACGACCGCCTTTGATCCAATAATACTACTGTAGAAGACTTCAACAAATACAGACAGAATGGTCATATTAATCCTGGATTTGAAATACCAGGACCTCCGGCAAACATGAGTTACTACGAAACTGGCTTCTTTATTGTCCGCGCAATATCATTCGTTGTCCATCTTCAGATAGGTCTACTGATGCAGCCATTCCATGTTCTTTTCTTCAATATCCTCTAGGAACACGATGACTATACAGCAAGACTATGTACAGCGAGGATAGCTACCCTACCTTAAGACGATTCATCGGCGTGTTGATACGATACAAACCCACCCGTACCGAACAATTTGATGTAAGGGACAAGATGCAGCCATCGCAATGGAGGACAAACAATCTCGAGCCAATATCCGTTCACCTGCGAAGCCGAGACTATTCTAGCGCCAAAAGCTACGATCCGTTTCTCACTTTCCGCATGTTTGCTCTTGCGGAGGTGAAGCAGCCAGAATTATGTCCAGAAACGGCTGCCAGCGTCCTCTGGACACCGTGGCATTCGAGCGGCACTGTCAAAGCAAGCGGATTCTTTGTTCGTGAAGTTCAAACCTACTTTCGACCGAAGATACTCTATCATGTCCGACATTCCGCAAGATGGCTCCCAGACTAGCCCAATCCAAAGTCGAGCTAATCGAAAGCATGATTCACGACAAGTCTTTGAATGACCGCCAAAGAGCCCAAAATGCTGGGTGCAGCATGCGCGCAATTCGTAGAATCCGTTCCAATATCCGACAACTTGATTCCGTTCGAGCACCATCGAATCGGCCAGGACGACCTCGGAATATTACTCCCGCTATGCTGGATGCACTCTGTGATCGACTAACGCTGAAATCGTACATGTACCAAGACGAGATGGCAGACTACCTTTGGGACGAGTTCGAGGTCGCTGTTGCACCGTATAACATTAGCCGGGCGCTGAAGTCTATCCGATGGTCAAAGAAGAAGGCTCAGCGGATCGCAAGAGAACAGAATGCCGAGCTACGGGACTTTTATTTATATAAACTGTTGGCCTTCAAGTCCTACCATCTAGTATACATCGATGAGTCAGGCTGTGACAAGCGTGACGGCTTTCGTCGGACTGGCTGGTCGCCGATCGGGTCTACACGAGTCCACCGGGCAAAATTTCACCGTAGCCGACGCCATCAAATACTGCCAGCCTATACACAGGACGGGATTCTACATTACCAGGTATTCTAGGGGTCTACTGATACAGAGGTGTTCGAGAGTTTTCTAGAGGAGTTGTTGCCGCGGTGCGGCAGATGGCCAGAGCCAAATTCTGTTTTGATCATGGACAATGCATCTTTACATCGTTCAGACAGGATTGAGCAAATGTGTCGAGATGCTAGGGTGAAGCTTGTGTACCTTCCGCCTTATTCATCAGATCTCAATCCGATCGAAGAGTTCTTTTCGGAGCTCAAAAGCTTCATTAGGCGTCATTGGCAGGCGCATGCGGAATTGCCCCTACCTGACTTTGAAGCCTTCCTACGCTGGTGTGTGGCAACAGTTGGTGATAGGATGCGAAGCGCGAGAGGTCACTTTCGGCATGCAGGTGTTGATGTTAAAGAACCTTGAATTGCATAGTGACGGCAATATTTATGGTAGAAAATCAAAGCAAACCAAACAAATGCCACGTAAAATCAATGTGTTGTGTGGAAAGTCGCATTGGGAAACAATTCAGTCATTCCTCGCATAGCGGACTGCTGCCCATTCGGGAATATCACGAATGAATCGTTGCGCTACTCCGGGCTTGATGCCTTTCTCAACGAAGAACGAAGGGTTTTGGGCTTCGTATATCAAGTCAAGATCAAGCCCCTCGTCCAAACTGACGTTTCCGATCTTCTCGTACTCCAACTTTGTATCTCCACGCGTGAACTTCGATGTGAGCCATGAGCAATACTCTGGAACCGCTTCGTCTAGAGGTCCCCTGATGACTATATCCATGTCACGCAAACATGGCTTGCTTCGAATAGGCGGGTCTCCAGCAGATGAACCCGGGAGCACGTTAGTTATATTGATAGGCCCTTGCTTGCCTGCTGATGTCCGGCTTTGAATCTCCATCTTTTGTTGGTCCTCCAGCCGGAGCGACGCGAATAGATCTTCCGGAATATCATCTTGGCTTTCAAATGGATATCCTTCCTCGATATGTCGAATGCAGCGACTGATATGAGGTTGTCTCAACTTGAACCTCTTATTCGTCGTGCGATCTAGCACGCAGTAGGGTCCCACATGGCAAGGTGGTCCCGGGCACCGCGTTAAGCTAGCAACCCGGCGCCATGGGGAAGGCCCACCTGAGTCATCTCGATGTTGATCAAGCTCCTGGAGCATTAATTGTGTCGCCGAGCTTGTCCTATGTTGTCCACCTCTTCTTGTGCCGTACGTCGACACAGTCTCGGTAGAAACAATTTCTATATAGTTGAATGCAAAGACAATGTAGATTGTCTTGCCCAAGTCTCGAAAGTGTTCTCGTTTGTGCAGCTCGTTATCTATAAAGGGCCACTCGATGTTTTGTGCATCGAAGCTTCTTCGCACCTTTTTATTGTTCGTGGCGTATATGATCACCTTGGTGCCCTCTGCTTGGTACGATTTGTGACTCGGCAGCTTCTTCTTGATTATGGCTGTAACCTTTGGTTGCAGTGTAGTCTCCCAGAACTCGTACCGCGCAAGGACAACATCCTGTTCAGTATCATGGGCTCTACTTCTGTTGTTGAGTGTCACCTTCCACTCCACAGTATATTGTATTGGGTACGGCTGGCTCGTATCGTGTATCGCGTCGGTCTCGTCGCTCGCATCGTCATCCCAGCTGCCACCGGACCAACCATGAAATTTGTCGAGCTGACCCGGTGGTAACGACGACGTCTGCTGAGATAAATCTTGATCTCTGAGATCGTCCTGGGACTGAAGATCCGGCGAGTATGAGTCTAGACTCTCTTTAATCTCGTCGCGATAATCTGGAGGCGAGCTGAACTGGTACATTTTGTTTCATTGCGCACTACTTGTTGCTGGCTAGACTGACAAATGTCCGGTTCTTTCCAGGGACGAAATACGGGGAAATTGTCTTACGCCTTGGCTAGTAGGAAATGGTGGAGTGGAATCTGATGGAACTCGATGGAAGATCTAAATCGACGTCGCCCGTCATTTTTGAGGCTCTTGTGCTAAATCGCCCTCGATCGCTCTACGATGTTTTAGTGCATTCGGGCGTGCAAATATGCTGCATAAAATACTGCGCTAGGCATCAAACGAATATTACGTCGTCGGAATTTTCGAGCAGTCTCGGTCCTATAACCATAGAATTTCTATATCAAGATCATCGTGCAGTATAGGTATGCACTGGCAAGCGTGTACTTAAATGTTCATCAACTGTAGTCCAATTCAGCTATTTGGCTTGTTATGTGTCCAATATACTCATTTCTTCCGAGCCCGAATGGCGTTACCAAAGACTCTGGATCTGGCAGCCTTGAATCGATCCCGTAGACCTCGGCCTGTATGCCCTCCCTCTATTTCCGTGGATACCTCTCGGTGGGTGAAATCCATGGCTCTTGGCTAGCTGGCGTGCTGATTGAGCAATATAACTCCTGAAGGCCTTGTTTCTGAAACAGTCGTTTCTAACTGCCGACGGTGGGATTTGAGCAGGTTGGCTAGATTGTTAGTACAGATAAGTGTATCCGGATGGTCTGGCCCCAGTACCGATTTATACAGCTTCAGTGCCTGTCGATGCATCGCCTCCGCCTCTTTGTACTTCCCCTGCTTGTCGAGCACATTGGCCAGGTTGTTCATGCTGCCGAGTGTGTCCGGATGCTCTGCACCCAGTACCGATTTATACAGCTCCAGTGTCTCTCGATGCATCTCCTCCGCCTATTCGTACTTCCCCTGACTTCTAAGCACACCAGCCAGGTTGTTCATACTGTCGAGTGTCGACGGATGCTCTGGACCCAGCACCGACTTCCTCAGCTTCAATGTCTCTCGATGCATCTCCTCCGCCTATTCGTACTTCCCCTAACTTCTGAGCACACCAGCCAGGTTATTCATACTACGGAGTATGTCCGGATACTCTAGACCCAGCACCGACTTCTTCCGCTCCAATGTCTCTCGATGCATCTCCTCCGCCTCTTCGTACTTCCCCTGGCTGTCGAGCACAAGAGCCAGGTTATTCATGCTAGTGAGTATCGACGGATACTTTGCACCCATTACCAACTTCCTAAGCTCCAGCTCCTCCCGATACATCTCCTCCGCCTCGGCATATTTTCCCAGCTCATCATGACTATCTGCTACAACAAAAAGCAAATCAGCCACCGCCTCTTTATCATAGCACTTCTAATGGTCGACGAAAGCTACCTCGGCATATGGCATATAAGCCATCCAAGTCTGTCGGTTTTCATGCCGCGGAAACGGATACACTTCAGCCAGTCGCTATATCGCTTTCGTATAACAGACATCCCATTCTTGTTTCACCCAATTTCGCGCCGCCAGTCGCACCAAGCGATAGACATCAAAAACGTCTTCCTGGTCTTGGATCGAAATAAACGCGTACCCTTCTAAAATGCTAATCGCTTCGTCTCTCGCTCCTTCGTCTTCTTCGTATAGTAACAACGAAGCTGGAATATCCTTTTCCGCCAGAAAACATATAAACTTGAGACACTCTACGGCCAAAGGGTGCGTTCGTTCTAGATGCTGGAACGAAATCAGCCATGTCGTGGCAATCGGATTCGTCTCTTGAGAGTACCGTCTTAGGTCTTCGAATCCGGTACTCAAAAGCTTCATTTGCTTTTCGTCCGACTCGAGACAATATTTCAAGTAGGTCGCCGTCGTTGTTCTTGTTTTTGCCATATACGCGGACGCCTGCTTGATCGCGAGCGGCAGGTATACCAGGTGCAGTAAAAGCTTACTAGTGGCCTGGCTATCGCGATACTGCCGTTCCTAAAGGCGGCTCTATACCAGCTCCAGCGCCTCGGCCTTATTCATCCCGCCGATGGCGTATATATTCTTCGGTAAGGCACCCAGCTCGACAACAACCTCGTTATTGCGTGTCGTAAATAAAATCGATCCATTGCGGCTATACGGTATATACTTTCGTAGACCTTCGCCGTCGAGCAAGCCGATATCATCGACATTGTCGATAATAAGGAGCCAGTGGCTGGGAAACTTCTCCAACGCTGTCTTAACCATCGACTTCACATCGGCTTTGTCATCTTCGATCCCAGGAATGCCGAGCGCCTCACCTATACCTCGATAAGCATTTTCGAATATTGACATAGTAATAGCAGGAACCCAGAAAACGGAGCAGTTTAGATCCTGCTTTTAAACGCGGTAGGCCGCCTCCAAGGCGATCTATGTTTTGCCGACGCCACCAAGACCTTTCAACACTATTCTTTGGCAATCGTTTTGTTTCGAGCTAAGTAGGGTTTTCTCGACCAGCTCTATAAAGATCACGTCTCTTCCAACAAAATCTTCATTCTGCCCAAATAATATTATCAAATAGGGTTCTTATTTCATTACTACGTGCGGAGTCAAAATAAAATACCGAGCAAAATAGTATATATAAAAAGGAAACCTTTATAGTTTACCTTGCTACAACGGGCGATAGGGCAAGCTCGAGACACTTAAGGCGCCTGTCTGTTGGTTGACTTCTTTAAACAGCCGAGCCATTACATTTGCCTTGCCTTCTCCGTAAATCAAAGGCAGATATACACCAAAAATTCCGAGTAGACAGTACGCTCCATCTTCATCTTTCGTCGTTACACGGCTTTAAGCCCACGTTAAGCGCTCGTAGATAAAAAACTAACCAAGCGACGTCCCGCGTAGCGCAGCAGTATAGATTTTGGTAATACTATAAATCTCACTTTCCAGCGACGACTTGTCTCCTAAAAAGGCTCCTTCGACTAAAAAAAATTTAACTAAATAAAGTGCCAAAAGCTCTTAAAGCGTCCATCCTCGGCTAAACCATTTGCTAAGGCGGGATTCGCTATCCCACAGCCGCAAAGCCTGGCCGGTCTGGCTAAATACTGCAAAAACATCCGTCAGATAGGCGTAGCATACTTTTGCTGTTCTATACCAGTTAAACATAAAGTTAATAGCCTCTCCCAACTCCGTCGAGCTCGTCTTGTCGATACAGCAGGTGTCCACCCAGAAGTGGTCGAGTCCGTCGCGCTTCGCCTGCTGTCCGCAGAACAGAATCTTCTTATAGCCGGGCTTGCCATGCCCACTATGCTGCGACACATCTTGGAAAGTGACCTCCTCGCCATCGGCTCCCCAGGTATGTGACAATATGGCGTAGGGCGGGATATCGCGGATCAGGTCGCGGGTCAGATATAGCTCGCCGTTGCGGAGCTGGAGGAGCCGCATTATTCGTACAAAGCAGGCCGCCGCGGTTCGCGGCGCCAGTACAAGTCAAATAGCGTGTTCAATCTCTGGGACGTAAATCTCGCGTGTTACGTTCGGTCGCCGCACTATATTAGCACAAGGATAGTGTGCACGTTGACCCGTCTCAAAAATGCATCTTGTTGAAGGCGACAGAGAGTCTACGTATCCGTCGTATCAGCTCAGCCTTGCTGTCAATGAACCCCGCAGTAGCAAAGCCCTTTTCCCACCACCAATCAGAGCAGTGGCTTCTTGGATCAGTGCGGCATGAAATAACCACTCACACGCGTCGACTAAAAGGGCTGCAGAATCATGCCGGCGAGCATTTTCTATGCACATACGACATTACAACATGCTGTGTTCACCCGTAGGACGAAGGGGGAAACGACCCGACCCATCCCATCCCATGTGGATTTGATGTTTGCACATCTAGGCCGGAGTTTAGTCCCACTGTCTAGCGCATAAAGCTAATGTACGTACTAATCGTAAATGCACGATTGGACATTACGAAAGTGCTCCAAGGGAGGTAATCATTTCTGGGCACCAGATGCAAGAAAAATGCTTGACTCTGCTTACAGTCATCCTGCAAACAAATGTGATCGTTATCTCTTTCCCACTTCCTCGGCCTGCTGACCCTGCTGGTAGCACATAGCCCGTGACATTATACGTCGAATCTTTTAAAGATAAACCATTTATCTTTATTGCGGCTAATAATAAATTCGTTTACTTAGACTTTTGGGGATTATTTAAAACTTTAATAAACTATTATTCAGCCTAGGCCGAATAATACCTAATATTTATTGCTAATAATTAACTATATCTTTAATTTCCTATCGAAGCTTACTTAGTATATTAGTTCTTTAAAAATAATACAGCGCAATTATCCGATAAAGAAAATGTGTTTTTTTTTTCCTTAAAAACGAGAAAGGAGATCTGTAACGACTATATTAAGGATAAACCGAAGTATTAAGAGGTGCTGGGGTTTATGCTAGCAGATATGCTAATCAAGTGTATACTGAACAATAGATGACTGGTAAAGCTGATTCACAAGTGTAGTCGTCAAAGCGTATTGAATGCTTTACCTATGGGTAAGATAGATGCTTAGATTAATTACTGAGGTAATGATTGTCTATGTAGCGTAGGAGATCTTTCTTTAATATATCTATTTATTCCCTTATTGATGTTTGTTTGGATCACTATGTTGGTGATGATCCCCTTTGTTGGATTATGGTTGAGAATAGTGATCTATTCCTTAAGATTATTGCCAAGACTATGATCCTGTCAATAGCTGTTGTTAGCTGTCAGATTTGGTCCGTGCTCTGGGGTTTTCACCCAGTGGTGACAGCCCCGCAGTGTGCCTTTTTCCCTTCCTTAAGCGCCAACATATGTTGTTTTCCTGCAAGGGTGCATGTTTGTAACAATCCTGTTTTTAATTAGTTTTTTCCTTAAAGGGCAATTTCTTTGTTCTCTTCGACTTAAAATTCATGTCATGCGTCTGTATTTAGAACAAACACGAATAACAATGGTTCGGGCTATTCTACTTCAAACTTGTTTGTTTACTTATTTTCATTTAAATACAAATTAGAATAGGTCTAGCATCTGTGTCATACATTTCGTGATGTTCATATATTAATTAAGAACCAACAAAAGAGGAATCGAAAACTATTGCCCCATGCGTCAAAGTCGGAACGGTCTTCCACCCGCCCAGGCTTTTTGGGAGCAGCCTAGACTCCGCGATCTGAACAGGAGGGTGCAAGTAGAAAAGATTATAAGAACCTGACGTCAAACGCGAGTACCGCAATCCCCAACACCCCGGTCCTTTTCGCGAGCGCACTCGCAAAGTGGGAGACGGAAAATTAAAGTATTAAGTGCCAGAACCGGCGCGAGAAAGAGATACAAGGTTGCCACGAGGGCCGACCGGGCTTGATGGTATTTTGAGGATGTGAGGTTGATTAAAGCATGCGAAAACAGAGCCAGTTTAAGCTCACGCGTTGGTGATGGTGGTTGCCTAAATGGAAGAGGTGGTTGGATAACATTGAGACTAGAAAGATGCTCGGCAACGGAACGAATTTTATACGTACCAGACGCAGCTACCTAACCTAGGGATCTTGGCTAATGTGGTATATGCCCTAGATCGCGATGTTTGTCAAAAGGTCTGTCGGCCAATCAGCCTATGCGTCTTCGCCTAAATTGGTCGATAGTAAGCAGGGCTGAGTCAAGACCTTGGTACGGAGCACTAATTAAGCGCGCCCGTCACAATTGCATACCAGTGAAATGGTCACCTTACAGAATCCCGAAAAGCGCATACGGCGGTTTGACAATACAAATATGCAGCACAAACCTGTTGCCTCTGCTACTCGGCCTCGGACGTAGGTCAATCAGGAACGAAGGCCCGGACACGGCGCTTTATGTCAGTGATCAGATTGTGTCCAATATAGAACTGAGCAGATCGGATGCTTTTACCAGAATCCGTGATAGCGCATGGGAATGAAGGCCCATCCACTGAGACTTTGACACCTTCCCCACATACGTCAGGATCATTTCGTTGTCGGTACAAGACGGCCACGTTCTCAACTATAATTGGAGCAAAGCGGTACTCAGCCAGCTTTAGCGAACGTATAAAGAACTGTTATATAACGTTCTAACACCCGTATTTACCCTTAAGATACGCAGCGTTATAGACGGAAAGCTTCCCTACTAACTAGCGCGGTAAGAAAGCTACACATTACCGTGTCACAGGCTATAACGAGAACGGTTTATTTTCGCCAGGTAGATATGTCCTGTGACCGCCCGCTCAGTAGTTGGATTGTTAACGAATTGATGATATTGCAAATTTCTGGTTTTTGTGATTTTTTGCGTGTGAGTCTTGGGACAGAAGTGTGATAATAAGCGCGGTTGCAGCCGGGGTCGCGATGGGAGCTGCCGCAGCTACCTTATCTAGGTATAGTTCTGGCCATTCTGTATACGGCCACTGTCTGTTTGGTATGCTTGCGACAGCCAATCGAGTTGCGCTTGCAGCACGGCCGTTGCGACAAACGTGATATAAGACATTTTGATATCGTCGTTATCTATTGCCACAGCATCCTACTTAGTTGGTAGACATCACAATAAAGACCTAATTCGTTGCGCAACAGCCAGGAGCGCTGCAGAAACGAATCGATACTATTATGTAGCTTACCATGGTCCGTTAGTCCGTGTGTCAATTCGTTTCTGCAGCGCTCCTACAGCTCGGAAATCACCAATTCTATGCGTCGCCAAAATATCAACCACTCGAGTTCAGAAACACCAATTATCATGGCAGGACTCCAAAGAGATGGTTGGTGGCACTGTACCTGGTTCGCCGACAATTCAGCTCGGCGCAACTTCGTCCCGCTGCGCAGCAAGGCCTTTTTAGTCCTTGCGAGCCGCCACCAGGTGTCGATATGCAGCTGCAGCACTGTCACCAAGGCAGTTAGCCGGACGACGTTCCGAGAATGCTTTGGGCGTCAAAAGGGCATTTCCGAATATGCCGCCCGAAGCACCTTAAATTTCTGACTTATCGACCCGCCTGCCATTACTTTTAGCCTTGCGCGCTGGGCCTCGGGTCGAGCTTTGCCGGCGCCGATAATGGTTGCATAATATGTGATTTTATTTCGCCGCTTAGATTCTCATTTAATGATTATCACTGTCACTGCCGCTGGGCAGCTAGCGAAGGGACGCCGGGCGCCAGCTGTGGGCGGCCCGGGTGGATCCCGCAGCTGCAAATATCTTCACCGACTTATCGAAACTTGAATTATAGCTCTTCGAGCTACGTCCTGTCAATCAACCTATTATAATGGTAAGTCGTTACCTATAAACCTGTCAGACTATAGTGAATATATTGCTATGCGGTTCTGACAGGCTTACGGGTAACTCTACTAACTAATAGGACGTAGCTATATTTTTAATTCGGGGTTTATATCGGCCCGCCCGAGCCGCGCCCAGGGTTTATCCACTTCCTGCTTATAAACAGGGTCTAGCGCCGTGACATCGACGGAATCTAGATTGTCCGACGGAATTTAAATTGTCCGACGGAGCTCAGATTGTCCGACGGAATTTAAATTATCCGACCGGGGTCAAATGCTTAATAAACTTGAAATTATCCGACTACGATTAAATAAAATGCATATAAGTAGTATAGAAAAATAATAGAATAAAACTATAAGTAGTGCAATCGACGTTATTCACATTATATTGTATTAATTTTAATTTTACTCTTTTTTATTACGTTAACTTACATGAAATTATTGAGAATTTCATGTATTATAATCATGCTCACAGACCCTGTTATAACAGTATTAGGGCTGGATCCCGCACACCGATCTTGTAATTTGAACGGTAATGCCTTTCAGCAGGATGCGATTCGATCGTTTGGCGGCTGGCAGTATGCTTGCTTCTATGCATCCAAATCTACCGCGCCGGTAGACCCACTTTACATCCACTTTTCCCGCAGGGAGCTGCCTAATGGCCCCTGGGAGACGCTGGTCTTCGAAGACTACAAGCAGATTACGGATGATGGCCATAATACTATTCAGGTAATATAAAATGACCCATACATAGTTACGATTAATTATTTAGGACAAAAGCAATGCTTTAAAACGCGATTACGACGTTTAAATAAATAACTAATATGGTGGCAGTTCGGTATATGTCCAGGGGACGGCACAATTCATCTTTCTTACGACCACCACTGTGACAGGTTCGTCTCTTAGTATGTTATTTACGGTCCTTGAATATTGATGTATATTATATAGGCTAAGATATCGGTATTCGCTTGTTAAAATTGCTTTGTTTCCGAAAGAATTCAAATGGGACGCAAAATATTTTTCGTCGACTGTCAACTCTCTTCCAGGTCTGCTAGACACACAAGATCTTCTAGGCTATATGACTTACCCGCGCTTCGGCCCGATAGGAGAAGATCTATGGTTCTCTTTTCGGACCGGAAAGGCTGGCTTTGGCGATGATCATTTTTGTGTTTACAGGGCAAACTCAGGCACCTATTCGCCTTTGCGCACTATTTTGAAAGGTGTTCAGAATAATCCTTACGTCCACGGAATCGACTATAAAAACTCTCGACTATATGTCACATGGGTATATCGCAGCTTTGTGGCATACAAGGGGTGGGATGACCCTTTTGACAACAAGCATAAACAGCAGCAAGGTCCCAACTCGGCAACCAACAACCACGACATCTGTTTCGCGTATTCAGATGATTATGGTGTCACATGGCAGAACGGGGCTGGTGAAAAGATAGCTGATCTGTCGAAAGGGGAGAGTATCACTCCCAGATGCAGAGGGATTGTTGCCTTTGAGATCCCAAAGAATTCCGGTCTCTCAAATCAAGAGTCGCAAGCGATTGATCACCACGGTGGTGTTCACATTTTGAATCGGGATAACATGGATGGCGAGCAACGTTGGAAACATTACTACCGCTCGCCGGGTGGTAAATGGGTGCAACGGGTACTTACTCAAGTCAAATGTGTATTCGGAGGCAAACGTGGTCGTCTTGCCATTTCTAAGGACGGTGACTTGTATATAGTTGTCCCAGAAAACGGAACGTCGCAATTAACGATATTGAAGGCGTCAAAGGCGAGAGAGTATGCTTTATACGAGATAATTTGGAAGGGTGGTGGGTATATACCCACTGAACCGTTAGTCGACACGGCAAGACTTGAGTATGAGAATTTATTGTCCGTTTTAACAAGGGCCGGTACAGTTAAGGACAACAAAAGAAGCAATATAGTCGTTCTCGACTTTAATCTAAGTCTTTAATAAAGACCAGGATAAACAAAGATAGTTTCATTAAAATGTGCTTGAATTTGGCGCATGTTCTATGACTAAATTCAAAAGGGAGCTGCTTACGTTGACTACCATTCAGGTCAAATATGCAGCCTCAAAATACGAGGATCTACCCGCAACTCGAAGTGTGGCTTCCTTACTGCTTCGGTCCAAGTTGTTTCCTACCTAGTAACGCAGCATATAGTAAATGGTATTTGTCTCGAATCCACAAAGCATGCCGATACGCTTGATCCATTCTTTTATGGTACTATATGTAATAGCAACATCTGACATCCGGTAGCCACTCGAGGTCTTGATGGCCTGTCGGAAGACAAATTTGTCTTTGATGCCATCCTTGAAGCTTAGTGGAAGCTCGAAGCAATCCTAAGGGACTTTCGACGTATAAAGAATATCAGGAGAGTCGTTGAGCGCCTCCGCCTTAAATGCACGATGCCGAAAGAGAACGGCAAGCAGGAACGCATAAGGGCTTAAAAGTAGGCTTGGATCGTGAATAGTCTCGGGTATTAAGAACGTATATCTGTCGTTGGCTCTTGTCAGAAGAAGATTCTCCGGAGGTTGCAAGATACTCGCCTTATCTGGTGGGGAGTATATTACTTACGCAGCCTTTGGTCCAAGGTACCTTTTCGTGTACTCGAGGGTGTGTCTAATCAGACAATTTGGTGGACTATCAATCCTCTTATCGGTGGGATCTTTTAGGCATAGATCTGGCTGTTTTGTATGCGGCCATTTTCTTTTTTGGTAGAGAAGCGGGGGTTGGCCAGGATGTAGCATGGCCGTTGCGACAAACGTGATATTAAGACGTTTTGAGATCTTCGCTACCTATCACACAACGTCCCGAAATCGATTACGAAAGACCTGATTCGTGGCGCAACAGCTCGCAAATTGCTAATTTTATATGCCCCCTAAACGATTTGGCACTCGAGTCTAGAAACACCAATTATTATGGCAGGACTACAAAGAGATGGTGGGTTGGAACAATATTTGGTTCGACGTCTTAGCTCGGCGCATCTGAATCCTGCTGCAAGGCTCTTTCAGTCCTCGCTAAGCCATTTAGGTCTCGAATGCAGCTGCAGCCCCGCCACCCAAGGCATACACAGTACAGCCCGACGAGGCTCCGGAATGCCTTGGGCGTCAAGGCGTTCTCCAAATATTCTGCTGTTATCGAGCCTGTTCTTATTGTGATCTGTGGCAGCTTTCGCAGCTGAAGGAATATTCGATCATCTCTACAGTTCGCGATGGCGCATAAGTCTAAACAACAGCAATTCGAACAGCCAATATGTCAGATCCCGCTATTTATACCGTCGCTGGATCTGCGCGATCACAATATAATTCGTTGCTGCGCGGGCCTTCCTCGACGAAGAACACAGCGGCCCGAAGCAAGTCGCGCAGCATGATGATAATAACTATGGGTGAGAGACGTTATCGGAAGTTTGAGAGTGGAAAACTGTCCGGCCGGCCTACGTCTCTTATGTCTGGCCACGCGGAACGCTCTCCGAACGTAATCGAGATGCAGAATGACGCAAAAAGTCTCATTATCTCGATCGTATGTGCGAGATATTGCAGTGTTGACTAGTTAATCAGTGGGTAAATATGTAATTTATCAAGATGTCGTGGTATGACATAAATGGTAGTTATTGCATAATAACTGTATTAAGTCCCGATCGCGCAGGTGATTTATGTAATGGTTTTTATTTTATGATGAGAAGTGATGATTTTTGATAAGCTATAACCACATAATTATAATTTATGTATTCAATATGTTACCTTACGTGTCTACAATGGGTCCTGAGAGCAGCTTGAATGTATTTAGATCTAGTCAGACAACTGTATATTGGCTAACCTCTCGTGGTCATCATTATATATGTCATATTCACGTGCCCTGTCGAGAATTTCAGAAACCACTCTCTTTCCTTTTTGCATTCTCAGGAACCTCAAGATAACATAGGCGAGGCTTGAAGCAGAAACACTAGCCACCAGCAACGAAATACTAGGCCAGATGCCTGGAGTTAACACAAAACCAAGAGAACCCGACAAAGTGCTTTGAATTTGGTTAACCTAGTCGTAGATATCTGACATAGCAACACTAACCTGATACTAGCAACAATCGTTTTTGCCACTGGGTCAAAAGCATAGTCGATACCTTCAAGGCCGCTCTCAACGACAGTCAAGTCGCGTATGATAAAGTCACGGGTCACCATAATTTGTAAATGGAGTAGTCCGTAACGCCAGTCATCTCGGACGACAATCTCTGCATATAGTCAGCGCATGAGTACTGATTTGTGGTAAAGAAGTGACTACCTTGTCCTGCTGCTACTTCTAGGTCTCGCTTTGACTCATTCGCTCGTTTCTTCAAAAGTACATATTGCGATATATGATATTTGGCAGACTCTTGATGTGCGCATAACCTAGCTTAGGAATCTTTTGAAAAAATGGACGAGGTGAGAGACTGTGCATCTGAGCTCAAGTTCTGCCATTCGACGCTGCTGCTACGATCGGAACCGGACTTCCTACGCAAGGGTATCGGCGCTTTGCTCCCCATCGCTTTAGATAGTTTACAACGCTGGTGGTTTGAAGGGCAATTCCGATGAAGCATTTTTAAGGGAAAGATATGGATTATATGATGTACGGGGTAGATCTGTACGGAATGCAAACCACGGCGCCCTAAGAGGCAACCGGAAAGGCATCCATCACAATCTTTTCACGGCTCACAGCATATGCATGTCTACAATTGAGCGGGGTTACCAATAGATAAGCGCGCTCGGGTGCTTAAGATCCAATAGTTAAAAAGCCATGAGCAAATGAGATGGAAGCACGTTGAAGCATGATGCAAGAGTGCAGCATCGATTACTAGTAAGCTATTCCCTCGAGATGCGCTCTATGCACATCGGATGTTAGTATGTCGCCTCTCCTTGAGGTAAGAGCAAGCTGTGACACTCGCGTCTGGAGAAGCTGGCTTCCGTCTTGATAATGGTTCCTCTTAGGGCGGTGTAATCAAGAATTTCATGCCTTTGTCTAATGTGAACCATTCAGGATGGCGAAGTCCCAAAGACTGGCATTCCGCTTGCAGAGCCTTTTTGGAGGCTCTAAAATGACACCCTCGCAAGATCTTAACTTCCAAGCCCTGACACAGACACGCGCAGTGCTCAAAGCACCGAACGTCGTCCTGCAATTGGAAGATAAGCGGAAATGGAGTGTAATGGCCGCCGAAGTCACGATTGAGAGCAGCAATATTACGAGGCTTATGGAATACTTGTTGTAGAGGTACGTCCTCAAGAGTCCCTGCGTTACATACGCTCAAATATCCACTTTTGACTAAGAGAGTCTGACACGGTACTCTCATGTTAGGTGCTACTGGTCAGGAGTTCCAGTATAGAAGATTCTCCCGATAAGTTCATTTGCAGCGCTCGTCGGGTCTATAAGCTTGTTTGCGCCAGGCTCGCTTAGTTTCTGCCGCTTTTCGTTGGTGTAGGCCAACTTATATGCCACAACATGTACGGCGGTACTCTGGATCGAAAGCCTATGCCTGTCGAGGTTCAGAGAAAGTACATGTCGACCGATGGTAGTGCGACCAAAACAATCTTGGCTTCTTTGCCATTCAGACATTTGGAAATCCCCGATGGAGAGGGTACTATAATGCAGAAATTTCCGAAAGCGTGAGTCAGAAAAGTCCAATTTGACCATAAGCGTGATTCTAATTTGCTGATTTATAGTACTTCGCTTGGACTAAAGTTTTTCTCTCTTTTGTCTGAGGTAAATCATCTCTTCGAAAATCGTCCTGATGCCGCCGCGCCGGATCCCATAAGTCATCTTGATCTGGCCACAAGAGTATGAACCATGCATTGGCCTTGTTGAAACTGGGACGGTACAAAGACGCCGAGAAGGAAAGCAAGACAGCATTGGAAGGGAGGAAGAAGCAGCTTGGAGAAGACCACCCCGACACGTGGAACAGCCTCAGCAGCCATGCATTGGCCTTGCTGAAACTGGGACGGTACAAAGAGGCAGTGGAGGAAAGCAGATTGGCGGTGAAACGCACGCCGGAAATGATCCGCAACATTTATCCGGACACTTTGAGGAGCGCCATTATAAGGCTAAAAAGGTTCTACATTGGTGTAAGCGTCTAAGGCACAGCAATCTGGTCAAAGCTACGGAGAGCTATAGGACGGAGCAAACCTGCTACGTTGTGTATAAAGAAATATCTGCTGATATAAAGAGACTGGTTTTATTTATTATATATCTTAATAAAAACGAGTTAGGCTTTATATTTCGACAGGTAAGTTTTATATACGGAGGCTCGATTTTTATGCGGGAGGTGTATTAAACGGAGTATTATTTACTAATATAGGAAAAATTTTTTTTGTAATAGCAAACCTCGCTAATAACTTTAGATTCTCGACGTTTTGTGTTATTTCGAAAAATTAGGTTTTTATTGCTTTACCCTTATAACTAGAATAATTTTGTTTAACTTGGCCGGCGAAGTCAAAATTAGTACGTTTTAACGGACCTTTATTATCGTCCTCGTATCTATCTCTTTGCATTATAAAAAATTATATTTTAAAATTATTTATTAAACGGAACTAAGTCAATTATAATTACGTCGCTAACGGTGCTAAAAACGATCGCCGCAACGACGTTATACGAGACCTCGATTTTATTATATTATAGCTTATGTATAAGACCTTATATAATAAAAATACGGAAATCGATGCAAAAAGATAGGCAAATGCCCTAATAGTCGTTTTTTTTCGCGCGGCTATTAAATCTGCCAAAAGTTTTACGGAACTTTTTTATATTAGTGCTGCTAAAAACTATTATATAAGCCTCGGACCTAATAAAGACTTTTTTAGCACCTATTTATATATAACAAACAAAATAATAGAGCTTTGTTTATCCTTGTACGATTAGCTATGGTGTCAGTACCATAATAGTATCGGTTTCAACGAAATATTTAGGCGCCTTTGGTATATGCAAAGATAACGATATTTTCACATCAACGGCAATGACGCTATGTTTAATGCAAATAATGGAGTATATACACAAGCACAAACACAAACCCAAAAAGGGGCGATCTATTATAAATATTATACTTACATACTGTACAATTGTCTTCACAATGCTTCTCCATCCCACAAGAAACAGTTTGTCAACTACTCGAACATAGCATTCGCGGTTATTCAATGAGAGGGCACGCCATAAACAATGATGAAAATTTTGAAGCATATGGCCGGTGACGTGACAGGATATGAGGATACCTGCTAAATACGTGCAAGCTTTCTTGCCAGCACTGATTAAGCATTCGAAAGGCACAGGAGAGGCGATTTTGTCCATTGCAGTCTGCCTTTTTTTTTTTTTTTTTTTTTTTTTTGTCCTGGACGTTGATATCGGCACCTAAAATTGAGAGGGGAAAAAAAAGGTCGTGAGCTTGCAGTATCCGAATCAAGACGAGAATGATAGACGCACCGCTTTCCAGCAAGCCCCTCAGCGCGTCCCCAAGAGCAAAATTGCTAGCTGCTACATGTATAAGTGGCCGGGCGGAAACGCGAGCTCGGTGATTGGCATTTAAACCAGTATTAATCAGTCGACACACGAGTAGGCATTGGTTGTCCCGATCAACCTATTCATACTCGGGCATCTCCCGGCGATCTGGCATTGGCTTCAGACCACACGCCTTTTCCAGCATGTCATAGCGGAAGGCTTGGTCATAATTCACGTGTTGCAGCAATACCTCGACGACCTGTGTATGCCATTGCTGCACAGCCGTTGCAAGTGCCCTGCTCGTCACGTCGGCGGCCCATCCGTCCCAAGCGGCAAATAGCCACCTGACAATGTCGGCCTGCCCGTGCGCGTCGGCACTGATCAGACATGAGCCAGGCCCGTTTACGTGGGTGCGATGCATCGCGGCATCCCAGAGCGCGCTGAGGATGGGCTCGTTGCCCCTTCCTGCAGCGAGCTGCATCGGCGTCACATCCGAGTCGTCCTGGTCCCACTGGAGCAGCGCATCGGCGCCGGCGGAAAGTAGGAGCCGCAGTGCTTGGACGTCGATGCACGACACGGCGACGTGGAGTGGTGTGCCCCAGGCATAGTTTGTATGCCTCAACAGGTTCTGGATGTCCTCTTTGCGGAGGAGAAGCCGCAATCTGTCGAGGTCGCCGTCACGCACAGCCGCGTATAAAATTTCGCTTAGTTTCCCAAAGGTGTTTTGCATTTCCTCGAGAACCTGTTTTGGGCTCCATTCCGGTTTCATTTTGGGACTGCTGTGTACGATTTGCCACTGTATTTGTTATCGTGGTTCCTGTGGTCTATTGGCTAGAGCCGATTTAAGCAGTAAGCAATTTGGACCTAGGGTTGGACGAGGGGAAAATCGAAATGGGGTGACATGGGGTGTACGATGCAGATAGTTGAGCGGGCACTGGGCGTATAAAGAAGCTCTGGAGAAGCGTGAGAAAGAATAATTTGCCATTCAAAAATCAAAGTGGCGCTTCCCAGCTTTTGTACACATTATGTTTGGTCCTCAGGGGCCGTGCCGCTAGGAGAGGCCCAACATAAAAGATGCCAAGCCGTTGTGGAATTGACAGTCTTCCTATACACACTACCAACGCGATATTTTATTATAGTCATAAATCATCCCCTCAATGTCATACCTGCTTCGCCATAATGATTAGTATACCATTAAAGGGAAAATTATAAATTAACGGCATCTCTTTCATATCAGAGAAGTAGTCAAGCCGCAAGCTCGCGCAGTCAGTGCCGACAGGCAGGATTCCTGGCATAAAAGTTGACTAGAATGATCCCAGCATCATCCGCGATCTTCTAAATGCAGTCCCCTGAAACAACCTGGTTGTGGAACCCGTCGTATTCGCCAACCATGCCGGTTTGGAAAGGAGTCGGGGTGACCACGCGGTTGCACGCCGTTGTGGTGCTGGCCACCAGTGTCGTCGTCGTCGTCGTCGTCGTCGTCGCCGCCGTCAGCTAGGTCGCCGTGGTGCTTGCGCCAACGACGCCCACGCATACGTAGACGTTGGCCCACAGTCCAGAGCAACTGCCTCCGCCAACCTGCGGGTTCAAGGTGTGTAAATCGGCCTCGGAGATGCCTTCTTCGGAGGCCATCAGAGAGCAGTACTCACCCGTCTCGACAAAGTGGAACTTGTTGCAGTTGGTGGCCATACCGGACTACGTGGAAGCAGGCGTACTGACACCATTTCCGGATGTTGTGGCAGTTGTTACTGGACTGACAGTTGTGGTTATGCTGCCCCCGATGATGCCTACGCAGACCCGGCTCAGTTTGTTAGCATTTCACATCTCCAATCTTGTCTTGGATTCTTATCCACGAGTTAGAGAATTCTTTTATAAACGCTCGCTCAGAGACCGCTGCAAGTATTCCCGCCAGCAGAACTTTTAGGCGCCATTGGTAAGTATGAACTGGACAGTTTCCACGGACAATGCTCAAGACGCCGGACACTGCGATTCCCTGGAGGAAGCGATATTCCCGCAGTCATCATCGCTATTTACGAAAAAAGCATTTATTACACTTTGAGATCGTTCCGGACTGGATGGGGATTAGTGTAGCGATGCCATTACCGGCCCGGTCGGAACTACAGTTGTCGTGGTGCTAGTCTTTAATGTGGCAGTGACGAGGGGAACCCCGTAGTTTTGCTTGATACAGTACGGATTTCCGACTATAAAAGTACAGGAACCAGACAACTCAAGGTCCTGAAGTGGAATATAGGTACAATGTAAGCCGGCCTTATCTTAATAGTTTCTTCCCACAGCTAATGCGTACTTACATTAGAGATATAATCTCGGCTTGCGTTAAGCCATATATCGTCGCAATGGAAGCGCAAGTGTCCTTGGCCGTAGCCTTGACAAAAGTCATACGAAAACAACGACATATCCTCGCTTCCTTGGTGGCGCTTTGTAATCACTCTATAAAAGCGTACCCACGATGGGAGGTGCTTTTGTTGAAGTCACGTATCACAAGACAAGGCACAACTTCAGACTACCTCTATGAAGTTGATGTCCTTTGAAATCTAGGAAAGCAGATTCCGCTTATGCATGTGCTATAAAACTCATGGACCGGTATCCGATGGTCGATATGGGACAATGGAGAGATATCTGGCGATCACGTACCAGCCGCACTCTTCCCCAGTGGTGTCAGCCTCGGTGCAATATGGGACACGGAGCTTTTGAAATATCTGGGACATCACTTGGCCGAGAAATCAGGTCATTCCTCTTTATTTAATCCGAAGATTTTTGTTCTTTTCTTCTTTTCCTTTTTTCTTCTTCTGATTTTGTCGTGCCAAATCAGTACTTACACATTAGCTTTGGCGCAAATCAAAATCGGTGTCTGTCCTTTTGGTTCCTATAATGTGCGACGACCCCCACCCACTGGGCGGCAGAAACTTGGAATCCTTCACCGAACGATGAACATACACCACATATGACAGGAACATGAAATCTGGCTACAGCACATGCCAGGGGTCTGTGAATGGGGGTGATCGGTGCTCCATTCTGCCAATAGCGGACTAACCGCGATATTCAACTTCTGCGACTTCACGCCAGAGTTTCCCTGGGAGGATGCAAAGAAGGCGCTCGCAAAAAAAAAAAAAAAAAGAAAAAAAAAGAACGCAATAAACATTATGTTTAATATACTGCGAGACTGTTCTAGCTTACTTCCAATCATGCGAAGGCAGATGATTCAAACATTATCAAATCAATCTGTCACACTGACGACACTGACGTTGTCACGCTGACGTTGTCATGCTGACGTTGGGTACCACCCACTGCAATTCACCTGCTCGGTTATATCAAGCTGTTCTGTCGCACTTCTCTTTGGCAGCTCCAGAAGATCAACTTGCACTTTATTTTAAGCTGTCTGTTCCCGTATCCCCATTCATATATAGGTTCAGGTGACAAATATTAATGGGGAGATCTAGACCGGAAGATCATAATTCATTTAACATAGCTATAGTCCGTGTTCTACATTGCTTTCCTTTCGAAGTAATGGAATTCTCATATCATCTTTTCGACGTCAACCGGTTGGCAACCAGACCTTGACCATTTGTCTGATGTCAGTCGGACTTTCGTAAGAACCATCATTCGTCCACCATGAGGAAGCAAACAAGGCGCAGAAACATGGTTTCCGATTCCATGTCTTTAGTTTTGGAAACAGGAATAGACGCGCCACAATGTCAAACGATTTGAGACGCGACTGTTTTTAAACATCGCTCGCTGTACTCACAATCGCAGTGACTATGCTGCAGAATTTCTTTCTTCAGCGCCAGGATCTCGTCCTGCAGATCCGCAACGCACGCCTTCAGGGACTCCTTCTTGGACAACAGGTAGCGCTCCTTTTCTAGCAAACTTTGCGTATACCGTTTATTCTTTTCCCGGCACCGGGCGCTCGCGTCGCGGTTCTTTTGCCGGTTGCGTTCGTGCTGGGATACGCCGCCTATGAAGCATAATATTGGGTTGGAGAATGGTGCAGAAGGAAGTAATGCAGCCGGCGGCAGTGATGCGTTGCTTTGCGACGACTGGACGGTGCTGCTGCTATTGCTGTATGACGAGTTTACTGTCATTGGCGTTGCAGTTCCACTGAAGTTGCTTGTTATGTCGCGCCCTAGTGTAAAGCTGGGATGAAGTATAGGACCGTGAAGTTTATTCATGCCCATGCCGCTATCTTGGGTTACAGCAACCGGAGTGAGAGGATAGCAACGGTTGAAAAATTCCAGCTCCATTTGAGACTGGGTGACGGGAGCTAGCTCTCCCCGGTCGCCAACACTGGGCTCCTTATACCATATTTCTTGATGCTGGGGCATTTCGGTGCATTGTTGGATGTATCCAGTCATGAGCTGCTCTGCCGGGTTGGGTTGAAGTATAGAGTTATAATACTGGGTGTATCAAAATCATGGTGTTAGCACTACTATAATGATGCGATCGGTAATAGTCGCGATCTCGCAGAATCGAATAAACAAGGTGGTTGATTAGCGGCACCAGGACTCACGTGGATTGGGTCTCTCGAGTGTATGACGGATCCGTCTGCTTTATGAAAATTGCCTTGACCGCCGCTGAATCCAGGGTACCAAGAAGAAGGGGGGCACGCCTCTGCACCAGGGATCTGTGATAAGTCGGTTGCGACACCGTGATCGTTGGGACCCCTGAGGAGCATGTATGAGTCTTGTTGTGTATGATGGGATGACAGCTCGCAGCTACGTGATGTAGCATCCGAATAAGACTCCACAAAAGCCATCGATATTGCAACGGTGACGCAAAAGAAAGGCGTCAAGTTGACACGAGAGAAAAAACTTGCAAAGCACAGTCGTAGACTACGGAACCTCAGGTTTGACGAGTGTCGACGGTAGCCAAAGATTGAAAAGAGGCACTCTCGATTGGTAGGATGATGTACACAGCGAGTCCTGGGGGCTATTTCTCCAAATTTGCGGTTGCCGTTGGAAGGTGGACTCTGAATGCGCTCTCGAGGCCACTGGAGATGAGAAAGATATGCAGACAGAGATCTATAGGATGGTAAGGTAGGTAGACTTGGCAATGCCTGGTATTAAAGCCTACCTGTACAATCGGCAAGATGAACGGGCTGCACAAAAGAAAAGACCTTCTCTGCTACCCGACCATATAAAGACATTCATTCGCTAATAAAATTTGACGATCCCTTCCGGCGGGAAGTCATGCTTATAAGTCTGCCTCTGATTAGTGTTCATTTTGCGACGAGATGAGTGTGGCCTCTAGAAGTAGAACGAAGAGAGATTGCATGGGGGAGAGGCGTAGTTGTATCGACGCCTCAGTGTGAGAGGGTAAGCTGGAGTTTGTAGTCTGTTACGAGCTGCGTGTAGCCTATGTAAGTCGTCCCTGCCAGCACAAGTAGCCATTTGACCATTTGCAATGGGAGACGTTGAGAACCGATGTAGAAAAATTATATATCAAGGTTATATCCTGCCTGCCGGCTGCATACAAGCACTCCACGGCCACGGCGCACTCGTCTAGGCTAATGAAGACATTTGTCTTGGTTGGGCATCTGAAAAAAAAGCCGCAGCTAGCTCCGAGATAAATATTTTTATTATTATAGAAAATTAAAAATAATAAAATTATATTATATTTATATTCTAGTAAATATTTTAAACGTACATTCGGGTTTTTTTTATTTTTAACTATTTAAGTTTTAAAATAATGTTTTTTTTATTTACTTTATAACTAATATCGATGCTATACGAAATGGTGGTTATTCCTTACTTGGCATGAACAAGGGGGCCATATAGCGTCGTACGAGACAATTCGGCAAGTCTGGCCCTTAATGATCAACCCGCCTCTCCATACTTTGCATGCGCAAGCTTAACAACCAGATTGCGGCTGGGCCCTTTTTAGCTTCCCCGCCTAGGTAGACGAGGGTGGCGAGTAAGAAAACAAAGTAGGCTCGGCCAATATGCTCGCTTTCTGCTCTCGTGATTGGTTTACCGTCCAGCTGTATTCTTTTTTTTCGTCTCCGATTCGAGTCGGTCTATAAAGGGTAATATGCACACTTTTTTTTTTGTGCCCGAAACAACCGGTTTTTACTGACGATCTTATTCAAGACATGTTAATCACATTTTCGCAACCATCATTTGACTCTGAAGACAATGCCGGGGAGCCCGTTGCTATATTGCCTGGTTAGCTATTGACGGCTTGCTATACTTGCATTTCTGTTATGGCACACGGAAATTGTGCGATTCCATGCCATGTCTAACATAGACACCAAAACACGGTCAACCGCGTCGCAAACGTGGGCATGGCCGCACGCTTAGTAAGAAAGAGCCAAAACGGACACAAGTACAGCCGAAGTAAGCAACCAAAAGATGTTGTGGATACGAACGGCATTGGAAAAGTACCTCATTCCATTTCTCCTGTGTGCCGACAATATAACGCTATAACAAGGTAACCATTCTGTCGGGATCACCAAGTCTTTCACGACACAAGGATAAGCTTTAAGGTTTCCCTCTCGGCTCTGAGGAGGCACGAGTAGCAATGTTTCCGCACGAAGCCGTAGAAATGGCGTGGTATTACGATATCGCTATTATGGTTATTGGTCGACGAAACCAAGGGGCAGGATATCCCAGTCTTTGGATTTCCTGGGGAGCAAGCCTGCCTCATACGACGAAGGGCAGCGACTTGTGAAAGGATTATCATAGTGGTTCAAGCGGGAGCGCCAGTTGTCTCGAACCCTAGATCGACGAGGTCCAGCCCTGCTGCACCTGGTATCAGGGCCGGGAGCAAGGCAACGATGCACTGGATGTCTTTCGTGGCGCGGTGAACTTGTCTGGCCGTCTGCTGGTGACGTTTCTAGGCCACTTCCAGGACTGTCTACCTAGCCCTCCTATTATTCCTCGGGGGGCAAATGCGGTCGCGCTACGAGGAAGGTTTGTACGTAGGGGTACAAATGGTGGGACCTGGTTGGTACGAAGCCGCATTTTCTGAATAAATTCCGTGCTACTGTCGTACAGGGCCTTCAGGCGCACATCCGAGACGATAAGCACACCGCATTGGCCAGAACCGCCATGTTCACCATTCAGGTCAGGCTACAGACCACTGAAGGCTGCAAGGTGCCAGCCAGGCCGCGGCACGACTGTGATGGCTTTCGCACGCCAAAACACCCCGCGTGTCTTGCGGGGCGCGCCAAACAGATATATGGTTATGGCAAATCGGCCTCTCTAGGCCCAGACAAGGCTCAACTCGTGGATATCAACGTATATTATAGTTTGCGTGACTGATCCTGAGCGAGCTCAAGGATTGCAGATGATGGTTGCGATTTGCACAAACGCGCAGGAGGCCAAGGCGGCATGAAAGGTGGTGGCTTTGATTGAGATTATATGGCTTATATTGGTATATATTATGATGAGTCCAAAAGGTGCGTCTTGGATCCTTCCAAGCATTTCTAAGCGACTGGAGACTAGGGGGATTCTTATCTCACTTCGCCCTAGTTTATCAAAATACTCAAAGCGACACGAGGCTACAGATAAATCTAGTGTCCACATCTAAGTAGGTAGGCGAACAGCCGATAGGCGGAACGTTGGACATTATCGACGGAAACTCCCATATGCAGAAAGGCTTTGCGGCATGCCCTCGGCCACAATGACCATATCAGGTCGGAATTTGGGGACCGAAGAAGTTGTCCACTGGATCGCATACGTCCGCTCCGGGGCGAGTGCAGCGCGATGATACGGGCGTTGCGAGTGACTGCAAGAATATGTGGTGGAATGCGTATGTCTGCAGTGCATACGTGCGTTGGGGTGCGGAGATTGATGCGACGGTGAGACCGTCGCTCAAGTGGTGTTGTCAGATTACCGTACTCTAGCCAGACCCCGTGTAAGGATACAAAACTGACGAACTTGCTTTTATACTGCTTTTCCGATTCCTTGATGACCAAGCCTTAATGGCCGTTGCGGCTGCATTACCCTGAGGGAGGTGGCAGATGCTACTAAAGAGGTGTGACAGAGGTCGCTAGACGTTGGAGACGACCTCGGAGAAGAAAAAAGACGCGCCTGAACAATTGAGTGCGGGGTTCCCCAGCTCGTGTTGTGTTTAAGGAGGGGAAGGGGAAAGAGAAAAAAAAAARAAAAAAAAAAAAAAAGGCGGGCAAGACGCATGTTTTTATCTGCCCTCGATCGCTATACTATTAGGTACCTCGTGGTCAGTCGTATTCTTAATCTTGAAAAACCATTGAGGACGAGCCTTCGTAGGGACATCGAAGATGAAGAGTGCATCGGGTGGGGGTGGGCGACGACCAGTCTGGCCTTAAGGAAAATTTCGCCCAGGGATTAGTACTTTGCGGGACTGATTGATCAAATCCGCAACGGCGAAGGCGCGCGTCACACCTGGGACAAGGCCCGGACGAACGTGCAGCATGCGCGACTGGTGGACCTGATCGCGAGCGCGTCCAAGGCGAGGATGTCTAAGAGGGTCCCTGGCCAAGTGTCTGCTGCGGATGGCCTGGTTAGCTCACGTCGTCACCGTCATGATTCGCAGTGATCCTATCGCTCGCATGCCAAGCATAATAGTTGTCGTGTGACCTGACATTTATTAATCCTAGCCTGTATCCCGGCTAACAGAATCTTTAGACGCCGGCACTTTAAGAAGCCAGCCTTGAAGCCTTCTATCACCAGGGCGACCCCACCGGTCGGCAACGTAAAGTCGGGCGCCTAGCTGAGGTCCTCTCCGCCGTGGACCATGAGACATCCGGGGCGTGATTGCCTACGCGAAGCGGCACGCGGGTCCAACATCAGCTTCCAGCTCCTGAGCTTCGGCCGTGTTGTCTAGCTGGACGGGCCAGAGCACAACGTGCCTGCAGGATGTCGGAGACAACGACAACAACCGGACGACCGGGTGGAAGCTCTGGACGACGCTGCTGAGGGCCGAGAAGGGTGCCTTGGTTGCATTGCTCGCTCGCGCAGACGACGGATATGGCTTGCCGCTTGGCCGGTCTGTATTACGAGCCGCACTGGCTAGCCGGTTACTGGGGCTTGGGACGCGCGCTTACGCGACACGGCCGAGCGCCGTGAGCTCTTCGCCGCGCTGGCCGAACGTGGCTACATTCTGGGCGCTGTTACTACCAGCCGGCTCCTCTCGGTTACTACAGGGCACCAGCATAGCCCAATTCCTGGGGCGCATTCGTTCTTGTAAGTCTCGCGTCTGCGACGACTCTGCTCGAGGCATAACCCCCTAGGCGTCGCTCTAAGCCCGGATCACCTAGTCGGACACTTGACAAAGATTGCGCTGCCACTGTTGACGTGGTAGCCAATTGAGAGCTACAATGGACTGGCTATTATAAAGATACTGCCCGAGCAGGGCCTGGTGGTTGCCGGGCGGATTGCCGTTATGCCAGCACTGAGATTCACTAATCCAGAATATAAGTGGGTACTCAGACTCGTACACGTGGACATACTTCATAGCAATCTGCGTCTTACCCATGCCGCTACAATAGCAGAGTAGAGAAAGGCCTGGGCAGACATGGCGGTAGATCAGAGCCAGGCGCTGACTTGGCGTCGGCGCTGCCGTGAAGAGGAGTTCTTAATATAGCGGAATAGAAGAGATTATATAGCCGAGGAAGGTAGCAAGTGACTTAAAGCGTGTTGAGTACAATCTTTGAGCGTAAGTATCGAGTTGGGGGTGTCCCGAGTGAAATAAAAAGATCTCACGACCGACTGTCGCACCCTTGAAGGCTTCATTTTGAGCTTTCTGACGCTACTCGGAAGCCAAACCAGTCGAGTCGGAAAGGAAGAAGAAGAAGAAGAGGAGGAAGATGAGCATCGAAAGAGGTGGGGTAGTATCGCAATTGCGGCGTCTGCAGTATTGTGGACGCTGCTCGTGATGGCCTTTCTGTTCTTGGCCCTGGCCATGGCGCCGTATGCCTACGTGCCAGGCTGGTTTGCGGTGGCATCCACGATTCTCTTCGGTGTATATTTACGTGGTTTGGCTAACGTTCTTGCAGGTTCGCTAAGTGTTTGTGTAGAAAACTGTCCTGCAGCGATACTGACGACGGACAGAACACACCTACGATCAGCATAAAACATCCACTAAATGAAATATATTTATCCTTTGAAACCAATGCCCCTGTGGAGTTATAATATTACATGCGATCATTCAAAACACATTGGAACTTCCTCTATGGGATACCCTCGGTGTATGCATGATCAATCTCGCTTGCGGTCAGGTCGGTGGTGTCGGAAATGTAGAACCATGCGCCAACGATCAGAAAGACACTTAGAGCCGCGAAAACAAAAGCACTGCGGAGGCCCAAGTTCCCCGTATCCACGTTGTACATATATGGCACCACAAACGAGAAGAGCCAGTTTGTGAGAGCCATCGAGATGGCCGCAATGGATATCGTTTTGCCACGAAGTCGGTATGTCGATATCTCGGCGGCGATTAGGGAACCCATCACTTGCAGCAGAATAGTCTGCAAGACAATTAAAAGGTTCCTGGCAAAGCCAGAAGTCAGTCTCGACACAACGCAATTGGAGGGTGGAGGTGTCAAATATCAAGCACTTACATTAACACCGCAGCTGCCTATAGTGCTCCTTCTCTAGGCACGTAATAAAGCGCGCCTATTACGGCCATTATGATGAGGTTGACGATAGCCCCAGCTATGAACATGTTGTGTCGGCGGAAGAAGCGTATAGTGAACCAGTTAAGGACGACGCCTACGATTGCCAACGCAAATCCTCCAATGCCTATATCAAAGGCGTGGATGGCGGGCAGGCCTGCTACAATAAGGATCAAGATGTTCTGGGTTAGTAGTGGTCCTCCTCCGATTTGTATGGCGGAATAAATCAGGGCTGCGGTCATTGTTCTCTTGAGGTTGGTGCCCTAGAAGCATTCAAGGTAGCTGCCCTGCTGATTGCGTTACGCGGCCTATTCTTCTTCGATCGTCTAGACGAGGTCCTGCATACGAGCATCGACGGAATTGCCCGAATAGATACGTTCCATTGTTCGGCGAGCAGCATCAAGACGGCCGCGATTGACTAAGTAGACAGGTGACTCGGGAACTGCCGCGCATAGCTTTCATCACTAGAGATGATCGTCTTAGGGTACTCGAGCAGAACCGGAAGCTTCTCGCTGGCCGATGCTCATAAGTGCCGTCAGCTTTGATCCAGCACTGATTGGTTCCTACAATCAGAATTCTGTCGCCGCAATCGTCGATATGGATGGATACAGGTGGTTCTGCTCGAAATTTGCATGCCGTGGATCCGTGGGTGTAGCTGCCGTCCAAGTTTTCGGTCCTACAGCCCGTGTCGTGGTCTGTTGTCATGACTGCGTAGGCTTCACTTACGGGCGAACCGCTGCGGAAATAGCTTGTTTGATGTATTAGGAAACAATATAGATCTGACGAGTGATGGGGAGATCTCTATTCAAGGTTCTGCAGTCGTGTAGGAAAAGAAAACTAATAACTGCCTGCAGGCGAATGAACACCAACAGTTTGTCTCGGGAAGATTTCTGCGCTATATCTGCCTACTGAGAACCGAATTAGCCTAGAATCTACCTTTATGTTTTGCCTCTGCCGCAGTGAGCACGTTTTACCTGCTTATTACGGCTACAAGTCTTTCGCTGACGGCTGGCCTTATGTACAGCAGTACAAAAGGCAGCTCTCTCGGAGATTTATGCTTAGGTGATTGAATTTTTTTTCCCCATTGCTTGATCGAGACATACTATATATATATTCTCCCTAGTTCTCAACCTTCTAGCATTTTGAGACACAGCCGCTTCGCCCGCCGCCAACATAATCATGGCAGTTGTTGAACCAGTACACCCAAGAGAAGAGACAGGAGTAACGCCAACCTGACTAAAAGATGGCAGACTCTGACGAATATCGGGAATGCGATTCACGCTAAATACGGAGCAAGGGTATATATCTCCATATCCGTGCCGTCAAGAGGCAAAGAATTTATGTTTCAATCAATCGAGGATGTTACACCTCTTTTGAAAGATGATATTGTACGTCAACGATGTTGCGGATATAGGCATTGACAGCTGACGTCTTTGAGAAGGCGCGCCACTACCCGGTTCCAACTTGAGACTCGTGAAAGCAAGGCTCACCATCAGTCCTTCATTGGGCTCCACCGGCCGATATCTATAGATAGCTTCATAGGCCAAAATACGAGAACAGGACTTCATGGATCGGATCTGTCCGTTTACTTAGTTGCTGATCCATTGTATACCCTTATTCCTATGCGCATTTGCTCTGTGGCAGGCGATAGTTGAGTTGGGCAATACGAGGACTGTAATAATGTGCAGGGCATGGCGTTATAACTCGCTTTCTTCCACAAATAGCTACTCGCATGTTCCTGTCTGGCGGAGGGCTCTTTGCTGCCAAAGGTTATAGATGAGGTATCTCGCTTTCGGCATAGCATCCTCCAGAGCATCGACTGGGGCACGTCGAGAATGATACCGGCATCTCGAAGCGACAAAGCTTTTCACGATTCCAGCGTTTCCCTTCACTTGTGGCTGTGCTAAAGTTCATTTAAACGACCGTTTGTACAAATATACACGCGTCCAAAGAGGCAAAACAGGATTATAACATTTCTATCGTTGAATTTGGGCCCATCGGTAAAACCGAACAAAGGTCTCGGACTCAGACTAGCCAAAAAGAACGAGGATAGTATGGCGTCGTATAGATTTCCACCTTTGGAACTTTTTGAAATTTAGAATCTCCTGCTATGGCAATTGCTTAATCAAGCCTACCCTGTATGACAATCACACAAGAACAATTGCCCTCGAAGAGTTGGTAGGCCGGACGGTCAGAGACTACTGCGATGGTCGATATACTTCTATGCGTCAGGTCACGACCTGGCCGTGTCTATTACGCGCTATGCTAAAATAGCGAGGGCGGTAAATACTGGCGCGCAAAATTACGTCCTGTATTCTGTTCCTGGTGCCCACCCGGCATTGGAACGCGGATGTTGTCATTGATTACTTCCAGGCTGAGTACGACAGCCGATGGCCAGTATGGACAAAGTCTGGGTCGTGCATGTTCTACTCCGAAAGCTCAGTCGTCGCAGCGAGAATTTCCATTGCTAGCGAAGTTGATGTGAGGAAACAATACCTACGAAGCAGATCAACAGCATAAATAAGTGACCCCCCTAGTGTTTCGGATGCGGGAATGCCTCGTGCAGAGAGGGTGCAGAGCGATGGCTCATGCCGCAATCTAGCAAGGCCCATGAGGAATCGAATAGGGATCAACAGAAACGATAACAGCCACAGCACTGCATGGATGCTCCTTCCCAGTACAATGATCTGTGCCAGCCGAATATAGGTATCTACAGATTGTCGACGGTCAGACCATGACCGCGCTTTTGAGCATTACTTAAAGGGTTATCCAGAATATAAATTTACCCCGTTCTTCTTGAGAAGCGCGTCAGCATATCTGGATCAAATAGGAAACCTGAGTTAATAATCTTTTGCGAGTTTGTGAATAACTTATTCCAATCCCTCTGTATTCCTCTTCATCACTCTTATATACCTCCAATCCATAACCTAATTTGCGCTACCACAAGATGCGCTCTTCTGAATTAAAGTATCTCCTAGGGGCGACAAGAGATGGGACGACCAAAGGGCTAGCGTGTAGAAAATGGCCTATTTAGGCATTTCTAAAAAGAGATATACCGAAACAGTCGATACTATGAGTCTATGCGGAGCGACCTAGCGGCAAATGCTCTGTAACAGCCCTGCTCGTAAGAATCCATGATTTCCGTACGTGCGAAAGATTAGGCGAGAATTGGGGAAATTTTTGAGCCATTGGTGAGGACTCATGAGGACGGGCTAGAGACCTTGCTTCGAGCCACTAGGCAACTATATTGGGTGCACCAGCTAATCGCTGCCTGCCATGAAGCTCGATATGGTGGATCAACTTGAGCCCATACTAATGAACCAATTCCACCAAAAACTATGAAATTTACCCAAAACAGTACTATATTAGAGTGAAAATACATAGATAGATTGATATAGTGAAGGATGATCAAGATCACTCTGCGTTGATAAGTATGTGCAAGAGATTCGTAAAAATCCAAGATCACAATAAATAGTTATAGCTTCCTTGAGTATTATGTCCACTCATATTTGCCAGCTCGATATAATCTCACCTGCCTCGACAAGTCTTCCGAAAATCAGATTTTCGATAATTTATTTATTACCGAGCGGTTTACGGCCAAATTAATCTGCTCCGAATATAGTCCGCTTCCTTTTTTTTGTTTAAAAATAACTATTAACTCGTTTTATTTTAGCTAGGGTATTTTTATCGTAATAAACCTAATAGCAAATATTTATATTTTTTTTGTTATTTATATTTTTTAAATTATTATCGTTAGGGAGCCGTGCGATCGAAGCCCCTAAAATACGAAGTAATTATAAATAAGGCGTGCGTTAAGCTTTTCGACGTTTAGATTTTTATTTAATAACTAAAATTATTATGCCTTTAAAAAGCCGTTGCTTTTGCCTAACCGTTTGTTTTAAATTTATATTCCTGGGATTATTTAATTATATTAATCGGGAAATATATATCTTAAATATATCGCTATACCCAAAGCTAAAAAAATATAGATGCCAGTTTATTACGGCTTAAGTTTATAAATAACTTTTGATTTATTTTGGCGATAAGCAGGGGATATTTAGCGCAAAAGTTTATATATATTTGATTTTGCTAGAGTGCGTTTCGGTAAATAATATTATAAATACGGCTTATATGTCAAGCTTTACGTCCAAAGGCTTAATAAATTTGATTTTTAGTTTATATTAAAAAAGCTCCTCGAAACCATCGCGTAAAACTAAACCGCTTTGGGAGGCGATTTTATCTCGAATAGATTAAAAAACGGCAGCAGGTTGCAATAATATCGCAAAAATTATTTTATCGAAAATTCCAAGGTTTATATTTTATATATATTGCTTCTTTTTTTTCCGTGGTATAAAAGTTATAAGCCGTAAATCGTTATTTTAAACTTCGGTTTAAGTATCGTTAACGATATTCCTATTATTAACGTCGGCGGAAAATCTAGTACAGCTGACTTTTTTTTCTTTAGATAATTTAGTATTTTCCGTTTTAGCCAAAATCTTTTTAAATATACGGTAATCTCGTAAAAAAATAATTACCAATATAGCCTTTGCTTTTTTTCGTCGACGTTACGCTCGATAATAACGATTCTTTAAATTAATATAAAAACTGTCCTTACTAATAAAAAATAAATAATTACCAATATTTACTCGGGTATTTTGGCTTATAAGGGAGTAATTTAAAACTAGTTTAGGCACCGAAATATTTGGAATAACGTAAAAAAGAATTAGTATCGGCAGATCTATAATTGTCTTTGCGAATACCGAGGTTGGCGATTATGGCGTTTTAAGGGATGGCTATTCGAAATTAATCGGATTTAGCGGACTATTTAAAAAGCCAATAACCGAAAAATTTGACGGGATTTCCGTGATTTATTACGATCGTCTTTTCGATTTAGCAACGGCATTATATAACTAATAATAATGGTTTATAATAAATTAAGATTTGTCGTAAAATATAATAGCTAAATAAATATACGGCAGGCCCGTTTCGATTATAATTTCCTATGGCGTTAGAAATTCTCCTATTAAAGCTATCGTAAATTAAAAGATTTAATTTTTTTTAGAAATTTGTTATTATTTTGATTATATTGTTTATATTCGTTGGGAAATTAGGACAATATAACGATTAAGGGGAATAAAAGTAGGAAAAAAAAGGTGACCGGGAAAGGGATATATGGCTTTTTGAATCGTTTTTTCCGATAAAATTTACGATTAGAGACTTATTTCCTGATTTTAAATAGTTTAAGATAGATTTATTTAAGATCGCTAGCTGTTTGGGGCTCTTCTTTGTACCTGCAAACCCCCGTAAACTTTTTATTATGCAGACATTTATATAAAATCGTCCCTTAATAGAATTAGATATATATTATCGAAAGGTATTATGCCACTGTTTTTGATTTTTTAATAATGTTTTTACGTCTCGGTACTCTGGCTTTATGAATGAAAGCGACGCCGTCGTCGAGTAGCAAAAGGGAGCACGAGGCTATAATAACTAGAAAGTCCTCCATAATATATTACCTTGGACTCGGCTGTCGCCTACTCCTACGTGTGACTTATATCCGCTGTTTCTTTTTTCGGCGTTTGCAATGGTATATCGTGATTTGCTTGCTAGCCATACGCCACTCGCTCCGGTACATGGTCTGGGTGGGCTATGAGGTTTGATTTTTTTTTGAAACCCTAAGCCCGCTAGGATCATCGTGACGCTCGAGAGAAATTTAACACTATTGATGCACAAGGTTTGGTAAAAACCCGGGCAAACGGGTTAAACGCTTCCGATAACGTCGCTATATGCTTTTTTATAGCGAAGCTGCTTGATATTAAGATATAAATAGCTAGGCTGCCCTTTAAAAGTTTTATTCGTACTTCTTTTTTAATTTATTTTGTTTGACTGATACTACATATTATATGAATTAAGCCGGCAAGTCTAATATGCAATTTATTTATACGAAAGACGATAAAACTAGTGCTTCTCGAAGGATAGTGGAAGCTGTTATTTATAAAGAATTAGGGTAGGCTCCTTATCTCCTCTGTTGCTGTTTGACTGATATTATTTAGCGTTGAGATAAATAGACGATATGACGAGGTCGATAAAGACTCGGATTTCGAGTTCGGGCCCACCGGATTATTTCCGTCCTTTCGACATATAATCGAAAAAAAAAAAAAATCGCGTAATAATAATATAGTTTCCTTTTACGCTTACGATTATTTGCTAAATCGTTAAGCTCGCATCCCTCCGCCGAATAAAAGTTATATATTGGCCCATAAATGGCCTATTTATCCTACAAGGATTCCAGACTTAAAAGATAATAATAATAAAGTATTATCGATTTTTGCAAAAATACGAATAACTTAAATTTACTTTACGATAATTTATATCGAGTTTAATATTTAATAAAACAAAAATAGCATTTAATTTTTAGGAAATTCTACTTCGATAACGAATTCGACCCGGTATAGACTATATATATTAAGCGTTTTTAAAATCGACGAGCGTATTACGCTAAAATTACTATTATTAACCGGTAATTAAAACTACCTGGTAACGCGGAAAATAACAATTAAAATAACACGGAGTCGAGGTATAAACTCGGTCCGGAAATCGTCAAAAATTGCTGCTATAAAAACCTCGAATTTAGCTAACCCCTACGTTATTCGTAAAAGGACTAAATAATCGAAACGCATAGCTTCTTAGAAAAACAAAAAGGTCGTAAAATAATAAAATTTAGAGAAATAAATAAACTTTTAGCGAAAAACATAGTTGCTAAGCAATCCTATGCTTTTATATGTTTCTTGATCCCGGAGTGCGATAAAGATTTGGTGATACGTCCCATATGAAAAAGATAAGAAAGTTATAATACTATACTGTGATAACACCGTTAGTTTGATCTAGGGCACTTATGCGAGGTGTTGTTAGGGATGAATAGACCAGTTTATTGGTGTGTAGCTTAGTATTGTACAGTATTGTATACATGTGCAACCATGCCAATTGTATACATAAGTTAATCTGGTTTTCGAGAGACATTAGTTTGGTTTAGTTCGACACGGGTCCAGCGGATACAGCAAAAATAGGCTTTAGAGCAAAAGTGCTAATAACGTATTACAGGGACAATCAAAATTGGCTTTTTTTTCCTGTCTCTCTAATTTTGCCTTTAAATACGGACGATCTATGTTTGGCGCTGACGTTTATATGTCTCTTTTAGACCTATTTGATACGGATTTATACTACCAATTATAAATATTTCGGTTAGCCATAATCGGCATTTATTTAAAAAATAATTGAGCTGACACTGCATATAGTATAGTATTGTAATGGCAGGAGTGTCACTATTATCGATAAAAAGATGAAAAACAAATTTGATAATGACAGCTAAAGTACCTTTAGTGGCCCGGAGTGCTTATGAGTGACAGTACCTAGCGGGTCTGACGGGGGCGTATAAATGTCAGCGCCGAATATAAATTTTCGGTGCCTAAAAGGAAAAGAGACACAACGACAGGAAGGGAATTTTGATTTACTCGTACTCAGGCTGTAAAATAGTCGCGAGACTCCTCTATGTAACTTGTGACTACTGTATCTCTGTAATGATTTAATCGACTTAACAGCTCGAGTACGACCAGCAACGGAAATCTGGGTGGAAATTGACTATATTATATACTTCATGACGCTTGGTCATGTAGATTTCAGGTACAAACTCTCACAGCTGAGGTCCGTTAGGGCAGACATGCCAGACATGCCATATTTGAGTTTGAAATGATAAGAAAAAGATGTGAATGTAAACGATCTAAGCAAATGCATCAAAAAAGAAAAAAAGAAGGAAGACTAATCTAGGAATTCGTTCCGTGAAGAAGAAAGACTAATCTAGGAACTTGTTCCATGAATGCATTTGGCGTGATTCTGCAAATGTATCTTGTGCTTCAAGGGCAAGTCACAGACTCGGCATTCTGTTTTCTCGCCTTCCTTGAGATTTTGTAAGTGCCTGCGGCGAAAGTGTTTCGTCAAATCGTTTGCTGAATAGAACTCGCGAAGAAGCTGGGCGAACCGCGGATCGTCTTGCTTCATAGACCGAGCAGCACCGATGCAGACAAAACACCGTTTCGGTCTATCCTTCTCATTCTCGATGAAAACAGACAGCATAGCCTGATCCAATAGGTCTCCTTGGATAGGATCATCGATCGGCTTAGGTGTATGGGCCACCGACGGCCTTTGAGTAATGTCTTGCCGCGCGTGCCGCCCTTCTTCGACAGGGCAATAGGCAATGATAGCTTCGACCGCTGCTTCTCTTCTTTGATAATAACCCCCAAGAGTACCATCATCTCGCGCAGTCAGTGCTTCTAGGAGCCTTCTTTGGGCTGGGCTTTGGGGAAGAGCGACGATTTGTCCTGCGTAATCGCAGAACCCGTGGCCGTCGATTTGTCTGTCGATATCGCGTACAGCTTGTTCATCTGTCCATTTGTCTCTGGCACTTTGCAGACATATCCTCTTCAGCCGTTGCTTTTCACTTCGAATTTTCCTGCGTATTCCCTGACGTTTTTCACTTCGAGCTGGTAGCTTCCTGAGTTGTTTCTCCAAGCGCATTATGGTTGGATCAGTAGCAATTGATGCAGCTTGCTCGCTTGTCAGCTTGGTTGGCCTCCGTTTGCTCTTAGAATGACCGATGGTGCAAGACTGCTTCACCAGAGCATGTTGAGGTTCCTGCCCACGCAAGATACCCATCAAATCCAGGGGTACCAGTCGGCCGAGATAATTATGCTGGAATGGGTCTGAACTGGAATGATCAAGGATAAGATTGCGTGTCGCCGATGTGACATGCGCTGTTTCATTGGTCAGCAATGGCCGTTGTTTTCAAGTCTTGGGCTTGGGCAATACTGACGGTTCTGATCGAATTCATTGGCAGCATTGTACCGGAGATTATACGGAATCGTGTCGTATGCATTACCCAGGATCTTTCCGATGGTTTTCATCGTGCCGGCCATTATCGAATATGTGATTGGCTCAGTCGCTGAAATTTCGTGCCCGGTGGAGGTTTTGATAGCCTTACGGAATAACCAGATATCATTGAGTTCTTGTCGCAAAGGTAGAACCAATTCTTGTTCGTCAGGATAAATATCCAATCTCTCGACTTGTTGGATAGAGACCAAGCTACGGGCGCGGAAAGCACGGTGACGAAACAAAATGCCTAACAGGAATACGTGAGGGCTGAGTAGCAAAGAAGGATCGCCAATCACCTCAGGTACCGTGAAAGTTTTCCTGGGATGATGTTAGATCTAGTCCTTTCACGCTTAGAGGGCAGGCACGTACGCATCCTTTGCTCCGAGGTACGTCTTTGTAAATTCGGGAGTGAATTTGAGCAAGAGCTTATGAGGGCCGCCTTTCGGATCCCTAGATAGCACGATCATGATGTCGCCGAAACGAAGACTCAAGATCGCTCGAGGGCGAGCTCCAGGGGTGGCAATCAACAAATTAAACAGAACAGCTAGGATCCGAAGCTCGCCAAGATCAAACGATTTCTCTGTCGTACCCAGCGTCGTCTCATTGTGCTCTTTGAGCTCGTTAATAGTCATGCAACGATTTGGCCTCTTGTGGCTACTCAAATTGTGTAGTCTGGCTAGTTTCCTAAGAGCCTAAAATGGTCAGCATAAGAACCCATTTGCGACCAAAAACTACACACCTTGTGCATGACACGGTTGAGCTTTGCATCGAGCTTCGTCCCCTGAGATCTTTCAAATACAAGTCGGAAATTATCCCAGTACGTCACGAGGGAAGCTTTGGTTTTGATGCCCTTTAGTCTTCGACCCTTTACGCCTTCCTTCTGGTTAAGCCGCCAGTTCAGAAAGTTGTAGAGCGTGGCAGCTGAGACGTTTGCGAAACTTTTGTTGGCGTCTCTTTTCATTATGGACTTGCAGAAGCTGTATAGGTATATGCGTGAGATTTGTGATCTCCCAAGTATGTGGAGACATAACTTACTCGTTCCAATGGTTCGCGATCGCAGCCAAGATTCGCTCGACGCCGGGCGCATAGTCGCCGACATTCAGTTCTTCCGTGTCAAATTCTTGACAGCCTTGTTGGTAATACTCGGGTGGGTAAGTGTTCCCACCAAAGAGCTGCAGTTCTGCATCAGAATCATCGGCGTCGTTGTCATTGATGTCCTCGAGGGTGGGGGCAGATAGTTCAGTGTCTGTGGTATGAAGAGACAGCCGCCCTTCCTCACCACTACACTCGGAAGCGCAATCTCCGTCGGATGAGTCAAAGTATTCCGAATCGCTGGCATCTCGAAGTTTGTGCCTCATAGTCGTAACAGTAGGTTTCAAACATATGTGACTGATCGGAGAGGAAAGGTTGTGCGAAGGAGAGAAGGATGGGAGCTTATGGGAAGGCAGCCAGGCTCCGCAGAAGTGGTCCTTGCCTCAGAGAAGCGGGACGGCGGAAGAGGGATATGTCCTGGAGCCATGTTTGGACTTTTGTTGGTCCTCATTGCAAACAGTGCACGCCAGAAAGGCAGTCGACCTTGGCTGCGGTACTGTTGGGAATGGGCAAACAAGAGACCAGAACGAACAGGCGTTACGATGTGCGACCGTGGGGTACTTGAGGGGATGGCCGGAGGTACTTGCCGGCTTTCGGTCGTTGGCAGGTGGGGCTGGTAGCCCTAAAGCGGCACTGGATTTCTGGCAGTTCTGCCGCCGAATTAGGCGACAATGGCTGCCAGATCCGGCGGCAGAATCGTCGTCACATTGCTTTACTTTATATTTTAGTAATTAAAAATTATACGTATAAATAAAAAATATATATCTTATTTGCGTACGGTCGTATACACGGACGTTAATTTAGCTAAAATATATTTAGATATTTATTTATTATTAATTTTAATTTTTAAAATATTTTTGTTTATTTATTTTCCGTTTTTAATTATAAATTTTTTCGACGTTTTTTTCGCCTTAATTATAATTAAAACAGGCTTTTTAGTATTTATTTTTGTTTTTTTATTTATCCATTTATAAAACAAAAATAGCAATTTATATTAATAAACCGAGACGGTTTATATTATTAATAATTTATTTACCGGGTTACTTTTTAAAATAATTTTTCTCTGAAAATATAAGATTTATATCCGTTAAAGTAGCTTAAATCAAAATAATAAGCTTATTTTTAAAAATATAAATCGCCGTATTTATATTACGGGTAGCTTAATATATAAACGGCGAATATTATATTACCGATCGTTTACGGTTATCCGCGCGGCCTCCGATTTTATTATCCCGGCGGGATATAAAATAAATATTTTTATTAAATATTAAAATTTGCCTATATTAATATCGGGTTATTACGTAAACGCGTTAGCTTTTTAGGACTTAGCGAAAATATTTTATATTATATTTTTAAAAAATATTATTTACGGCTAAAAAAATTTTATAATTTTTTTTATTTCGGCTTTGCTTTTATTTCGATCTGCAAAAGCTAAGTCTTAAATATATTTTATATAATAAATATCCCGGATTTAGCTAATATTTTTTTCGTTAATAAAATACTTAAAAATAAAATTACGGTTTTATTTGCTAATATTTTTAGGGATTATTTATTTAAAAATACGGAAAACGACCGTTATAAAAACGGTTACCTTTTTTCCCTGCTTAACTTTTCGGACGAGTTTGCCTAAATCGATTTTTTATAAGCTAATATCCCGGATTATTAAAGACTAAAAAATCGCGAAAAAATCCTTGTTTTTTTTAAATTTAATTAGCGATTTTTCCGATTATAATTTGGCAAATTTACTAACGGAATAAAAATACCGATTTTTTTTAAAAAAAGTATAACGTTAAACGATTTTAATTAAAGGCTATACTCCGCGTTTAAACGCGACCGGAAGGTTTTAAACGATATTTTAAACCCCTTAAAAGCCTTTAAAATTATTAAAAATATCCTATTAAAATAATTATTTCCCGTTGCTTTTCCGGTTTTTATTATTTAAAAAACTAAAAAGCCCCGGCTAGTAATCGATATACGGAAAATTAATATTAAAATAAATTCCGATATTTATTTTTTTCCGAGGCAAAACGAAATTTTTTCCGTAATAAACGGTTATATGGTTTTCTCGGTTATAAATATTATAAAAAGATTTTTTTAGCAGGAAATTTATAAAAAAAACCGATAAAAGGCCGTTTTTATGATTTTTTACCGAGGACACGAACGATTAACCGTTAGTATAATAAAATTAAAGTTATTTTTTGTTTTTTTAATATAAAATAAAAAAGCTTTTTGCGGGATATTTATAGCAATTCGTCTTAGTTTATATCGACGACGTTATTATTTTTTTACGGATAATCGACGAATACCTAAAATATTTTTTTATTTACTTTTATATTTTTTTTAGCTCCGGCTATATAATATCTTTCGAAAAATATTATTTTGCCTAGCAAAATTTAAAAGCTTTCGGATATTACGTATCCCGGCTTAATTTTAATATTTTACAAAAAAAAACAAAGAATTATCGCAAATTTTGCTATCCCGATAAACCTAAAAATTTTGGAATAAAAACTAGGATTTATAAGCTTTTACCGGTTTTTTATTTATTGTTTTGCGGGTATCTTTAAGCTTTTATAAAAGCTTAAAAAAATCGGATTTAAAAAGGCACCGGTATATAAACGTAAACGGGATATTTACGTAACTAGTTTTAAACTACCGCTTAACCTTTTACCCGTTTTAAAAAACTCCCCCTTTAAAAAGCGTCCGGCTTTAATGCAAAAACGTACGGTACGCCAGGCTCATTTTAATTATTTTTTTTAAAAAAAGCGAAATACGCTTAAAATACCTTTAAATGGAGATTTATCGACGTAGTCGACCTGGCCTTCCCGGATTATAAAAAGCTTTTTGTTTTTAAAATCGATTTTAGCAAATTTAACGGTATTAATATTAGATTTTATTAAGTTTAAAAAAACGGTAAGCTTCGTTTTATTTGTTACGGCGCTAAACCCTGCCTATAGGCAGGAAATAAATAAACCCCGGGCGCCAGCTATAAGCGGCCCGGGTAAACCGATATAAACCCGTAAATTAATAATATTTTTATTATTTCCGCCCGAATTAAAAATATAGCTTTTCAAGCTACGTTTTATTAATAAAGTTATTTATAACCTTGCCAAAACCGTAAAAAATAAATTATTATATAACCGTTTATATTACCCGCGCCCGCCGACCGTAATATTACGTAGCTTTTATTTTATAAACGCCGTATCCGCCCGCGAAAATATCCGTAAAACGGCCCGAACCGCCCTCGGGAGCGATTTTCCGGAAAAGTTTATTATTTACGTTACCGATAACCCGTCCGATTAGCTATTATATTTACGTTATATTAACGGTTATGTTATTGCTTTAAAAAAAAATCGATTATTTTCGTTTCGCCGAATCCGATTATAATATTACCGTTTTGTTTTTAAAATCTAAAATCTCCGAGCTAAAAAGCGTCGTAAAATATTAAAAAAAACTAAATTACGACGCCTAAAAATAAATTATTTTATTTAAGGTCGAAAAATTTTGTTTGCTCGACGCCGCCGTCCCCGCCGTATAAACCCCCCGATCCGCCCCCGCCGATACCCCGAATATTCCGGTTAAATAGCTTATAAATTTAGTACCGGGACCGATTACGCTTATTTTTTCCGTCCGTTCCGGATTTTTTTATTTTAATAAAAAAATCTTTAACCTAAAAAAATTCGATAGTTTTCGAAACGATTTTCGCCGGTTTACGTAGCAAATTTACGGCAAAATAACCGTTAATTCCGACCGATTCCCGATTATTACCGCTCGTTTAATTTATATTATTAAACGTTTAACCGGAAAAATTTATAAATTTATTTTACCGAAAACCCGTTTTAGAGTCCCCGAGTTTTTAAATTATTTTAAAATATTTATTTACTTAAAAAATATTTTTAAAAACCCCGACCGCGTTTAAAACGTTTAAAACCGATTATATTAACTAAAATAAAAAAACCAAGATTTTAGTACGTTTTTTTTTAAGTTTTAACGTTTAATATTAAAAAAAAAATACCTAAAAATGCCTTCGCCCCGTTATTATTTTAAAAAATATCCCGTAAATTTTAGGATATATTTTTATATAGCCCGACCCCGTCCCGAAAATATAAAAAATATGCTAATTATTTATAAACTTTAGATAACCGCTTCCGTTAATATTAGCAACAAATTTCCCGGAACCGTACCGTTATACCCGCCCGGATTTTTATTAATAATACCGCCGTTATTATACCCCGTTAAATTGCTACCGCTAACCCCGATTTATCGAAAAAGGAATAAAAAGCCCCGAGGCCTGTTTTACCCGTCGTTACCGGAAAAGATTTAATAAATTTAAATTCCTAAAAAAGATTCGTACCCGGTAAAAAAAAGGAGCGCGGCGAATATTTCCGCTACGGTTTTAAAAACTACCGTATCGTTATTTGCCCCGAACCGGATACCCGTTTTTTGTTTTAGTTTCGTTAATTCCGTGTTAGCTACGTTTACCGCCCCGGTAATCCCGATTCGGCTAAATTTATTAGCCCGCTTTTTAGCCCGCCGAGCTCGATAAATAAAATAAATTTAGGTTAAATCGTATTTAGGCTCTTAAAAAAACGCCGTTTAAAAACCGTTGCTACCGTCCGATTATTTATTACCGCCGCTAAGGGAGTTTTTATTTAAAAAAAATTAATTAAAGGTTTTATTTAATAATTTTATTTATTATTTTAAAATTAAGAAATAAAACGTTTTTAATTTACGTTATAATTAATACCGGAGCCGAAAAAAAAAGCTTTGTAAACCAGAGCTAGGCCGCGAATTACGAATTACCTTTAAAAAATTAAAAAAGCCGTTCGGACTAAAGGTATTCGACGGATAAAACGTTAAAAATAAAATAATTATTTATTATATCGAAACCCGATTAAAAACCGAGGATTATTACGAGGAAATTAAGTTTTTTGTAACGTAATTAGCTTATTATTTTATTATTTTGGGAATATTTTAGTTAAAAAAATACGACCCGAAAATTAGATTTGTTAGCTATACGTTTATATTCGATAACGAGTATTGCCGAAAATATTATAATATTTTTACCCGCCCGATAAAAATTAAAATTTTATATAACGTTCCCGCCAAAATAAAACCGTATAACCTGCCTCCCCGATTATTTAAATTATAATATTTGGATATCGCCCGAATATTATTAAAAACTTATACAATATATAGCCGGAAAAGCTGCCGGTTATTTATTATTATTATCGAAAATATCGACCGTTACCTATAAAATATAGCCCCGCCGGAAACCCGAGATTTGCTACCCGAGGAACTAAAAAATTACGCCGACGTTTTTTCGCTTAAAAAGGCCGAAAAGTTACCGCCGTATCGAAATTACGATTACGATATCCGTTTATAAAACGGTAAAACGCTACCGTTTAGGCCGTTGTACCCGATATCCCGTAACGAGCTAATTATATTTAAAAAATGGTTAAAAAAGAACCTACGCAAAAGGTTTATCCGCCCGAGCTCGTTACCCGCTGTTTTTTTTGTTTTGTTTATAAAAAAAGCCGATAAAAATTTTTGTTTTTATATCGATTACCGAGGATTAAATAATATTTTTATAAAAAACCGTTACCCGTTATTTTTAACTAAAAAGTTTTTAAATAATCTAAAAAAAATAAAATATTTTACGAAAATCGATATCGTATTTGCCTTTAATAATATTCGTATAAAAAAGGATAAAAATATTTGACCGCGTTCCGCACCCGTTTCGGCTTATACGAATTTTTAATAATGCTTTTCGGATTAACCGGAGCTTTTGTAATTTTTTAAAGGTTTATAAACGATATTTTGCGAAAATACCTAAACGTATTTTATATTGCTTATTTAGACGATATCCTGATTTATAGCCGTACCCGAAAAAAATACCTAGATTACGTCCGTAAAATGCTAAAATTTTTAAGATAAGCCGGTTTATACGCTAAAATTTAAAAATGCGAATTTTTTAAAAACGAGACTATTTTTTTAGGTATAATCGTCGGCAAAAATAAAATTCGTATAAACCCGAAAAAAATCGAAACGATTTAAATCTGGCAAACCCCGTCCTGCTTAATAAACGTTTAAGTATTTATTAAATTTAGCAATTTTTACCGACGTTTTATAAAGGATTTTTCGAAAATTATTACCTTGATAATAGCTTTAATTAAAAAAAAGATACGTTTCGATTAAAGTTTAGTTTATTAAACCGTTTTTAACCGCCTAAAGCACGCTTTTATAATTATATTTGTTTTGGCACCGTTTAATTAAAAAAAATTATCCTAAAAACCGACGCGTTTAATTATATATCCGCTAGAGTATTATTTTAGTATAAGGACGATAAAATCCTAAAATTAATAGCCTTTTTTTCGAAAAAAATATTCGGTTACGGAGTATAATTACGAAATTTACGATAAAAAGCTGCTGGCGATTATCCGTTATTTTAAAAAATAAAAACTAAAATTAAAAGGAACGAGTTCCCCGATTAAAGTTATTATAAATTACCGGAACTTAGAATATTTTATAACGACGAAATTATTAAACCGCCGTTAAGCTAAATAGTCCGAATTTTTGTCCCGTTTTAATTTTAAGATTATTTACCGACCGGGGAAGCAAAGAGCGAAGCCCGATATTTTAACTAAAAAGTTAAAGGATTTACCTAAAAAGGGGGATAAACGCTTGTTGTATTAAAGCTAAATAATACTAAAAAAAGCTAATTTTAACGATTTTTTGCCTATAAGCAGGAAGTCGGAGGAATAACCCGTCGAATTACCGTTATAAACTTTTAAGATCCCGGATCCCGCGCCCGTTATTATACCCGATACCGTACCAAAACCGGCCCGTCCCGCTAAACGAGTGTAATTCGCGGACCCGATTTTAAAATTATACCCGATTACCCGAAGCTAATTTTAAGGATTTAAAACACCGGATTACTAATTATAATTTAATCGAAAACCGTCGCGACCCGTATTACCCGCCGAAAAAACCGCACCGTTATTACCGTTTTAAATATAAAATTTATTCGATTTAGGATATAATATAAACAAAAAATTTAAATCGATCGTTTTAATATTAAAAAAAAAACCCCCGGCACCGTAAAATATTTTTAGCCGAATGCGAATTATTTAAAAGATATTTATATTACCGCGAACGCTTATACGTCTTAGTTAATAAGGAATTATACGCCGAACTTTTACGTTTATATTATACCAGCCCCGTCGCCGGTTATATAGGCCGAGCCCGTATTTACGAAGTTTTGTCCCGGGAATATTACTGGCCCGGTATATTTTTTTATATTAAACGATAAGTTCGGAATTATTATATTTGCAAAAAAATAACTGCCTTGAAGGAGGCCCGCTAAAAATATTAAAATTTTTTCCGATTTTTTAAAAAGCTTGGCAAAATATTTCGATAAATTTTATTATATATTTGCCTAATAGCTACGGTTACGACGTTATTTTAGTAATAATCGACCGCCTAACTAAAATAAAATATTTTATTTATTATAAAAAAACCTATAACTCCGAAAAAGTCGCCCGTTTATACGTTAAATATATTTGGAAGCTATACGGCCTGCCTAAAATTATTATATCCGACCGAAGACCTTAATTCGTATCCGAATTTTGGAAATATTTAACGAAACGCTTAGGAATTATTATATTATTATCGACCGCGTATTACCCTAAAACCGACGGATAAACCGAGATCGCTAATTTTTTTTTTAGAATAATATTTACGAAGCTACGTATTTTATTTATAAAACGATTAAATACGTTGGCTATTTTTGGCCGAATTCGCGATTAATAATACCTTAAACGAAAGCCTAAAAATTATACCGTTTTTCGCGAATTACGGATATTACCCCCGTTTCGGATTCGAGCCTGCTTTGCCCGGACGCCGTCCTGCCGCCAAAAACGCCGAAAAAATCGTTTTAAAAATATTTATTATATATAAGCACCTAAAATCCGAGATTTATATCGTATAAACCCGTTATAAGGAATACGCTAACCGGAAACGCTAGCCTGCCCGCAGATTTTATATCGATTAAAAAGTCTGGCTAAATGCTAGGAATATTAAAACCGTCCATTTTTAAAAAAAGCTTAATTAAAAAAACCTTGGGTTTTGGAAAATTACTAAGGTTATTAGCCCGTACGCTTATAGCCTAAAATTATTTATATTTATAAAAATTTATCCCGTTTTTTACGTAAATTTGTTGCGTTTTGATTTTACCGATTTTTTGCCTGGATAACGTTAAAATCCGCTATTTCCCGTCGAGGTAAATAATATAAAAAAATAAAACGTGGAAAAAATACTAGATTTCCGCTAGGATCGACGAAGCCGTAAAGGAAGGCCTAACCTAAAATATACCGTTAAATGGGAAGGATACGACGAACTTACGGAATATTTTGCTGCCTGGCTCGAAAACGCCCAAAAAGTTGTAAATAATTTCTACCGCCGGTACCCGAATAAACCTGGTCCCGATCGTTTTTTATTATAAGGTTAAACTAAACTTTGCCAGTATTATTAACCTATTTATTAGACTTTTTATTATAAGGCTAAACTAGACTTTGTTAACGACCTGCCGTTAAATTTTATTTATATTAATTATAAAATTTGACCCTAAACTGCCAGAGTTACGTATATTAATACGGAGCTACGAAAAAAAAAAAACTAAAATGCGTCGTAAGAGCTCCGTTTTAAAAAGGGGAATATTGTTACGGCGCTGGACTTTGTTTATAAGCAAAAAATAAATAAACCCCGGGCGCTAGTTATAAGCGGCCCGGGTGGACCGATATAAACCCGTAAACTAGTAATATTTTTATTGTTTCCGCCCGAACTAAAGATATAGCTTTTTGAGCTACGTTTTATTAATAAAATTATTTATAATTTTGCCAGAACCGTAAAGAATAAATTATTATACGACCGCCTATATTGCCCGCGCCCGCCGACCGTGATATTATTTAGTTTTTTTCCCGTTTTTAACCGATACTAAACGGAAATATAAAATTTATAAAATCGAAACCTTAAATTTCGTTTAAATATTAAAAAAACTAATATATTACCTAAATTATAATAAAATTTAAATATATATTAATTATAACGCGATCGCCCGAATTTTTAAGCTTTTTTTTAGCTAACCCCGTAAAAATTACCGCTTAATTAATTAGCGATTTTTTATAAAACGGTACCGTTACCGATTAATTATCGTTTATATCCCCGGTGCTATAATACCTAATACGGTCGTTTTATCCCGTTTACCTCGATTTTTAAAAAATAAAAAGGTAAATTTTATTTTTATAACCGATCCGGATTTAATTTCGGTTATCCCGACTTTACCGTATATAAAAACGGTTTTTTTTTCGTCGTAATTAAAATATAAACGCGGATTATATAACCGGATATTATTCGTCCTTTTTTTTATTCCCGGACGGGAAATAAAAAATAAACGGAGCTTAGCCTAGCCTTTTTTAAGCCTTAAAACCACCCGAATCCTAATTTAATTTTACCGACGCCCGTAAAAACTCCTCCGGATTTTCCCCCGGAGGTATTAATAACAGCCGATATAGCTATTATAAATATTAAAGGCATTAATATTACTAAATTATACGTATTTTTGAAGTTTATTTATAATATTATAATTATATTAATTACGGATTATATTTTTAAATAAATTTATAAAAAGATTTTTTAGCAAATAAAAAAAACTCGGGGTAACTTTGCGGGATAAATTTTAATTTTTTATTTTTTAAAAATTAATCCGAATACGGAATTTTTTTATTATATAAATAATCGAGGAAATTATTTAGTAATACCGGGATTTTTACGCATACGTTTTATAAAAATAATATATAACGCCCGCGTATATATAAAAATTTACCGTACGTATTAATATTTAAAAATTATCGTTTATTTTTTACAAATAATAAATTTTATATCCGATTACGTCCGAATATATTTTTTATATAAAATAAACTAACCCCGCCGAGGCCGACTATATAAAGATTTATTTTTTTATTTATCCCGAATTTTTTTATTTATTTTAAGCTTTAATTTCGTTATCGGTTTTTTTAAATCGTTATAAAACAATAATTATATATTTTTAATTATTTATTTTTTATTTAAAACGGTAAAATATTTAACCGGGAAAACTACGGATAATACCGAGATTTAGGCTAACCGTTATATTAAAATTATTTATCCAAAATAGGCCCTTCCGGACGTTTTCGTATCCGATTTAAATTTTAAATTTATAAAGAAATTATAAACCGCCTTATATAAAATAGCCGGGATAAAAATCCGAATTATAACGGCTTATTATTCCTCCGTAAACGGATAATCGGAACGGATAATTTAAATTTTTAAGCTAAAACTAATTTTTATATTCGGGGCTCGCCTAAATACAAGGGATTAAGAAAACCCTACCGTTTACGTTATTTATTATATAAATATATCGGTATTTATATTAATTAAATAAATTTTATATAAAGTTTTTTATAAACGTAAAGCAAATTTTTTTATTAATCGATTATTCCTTAAATTATCCTTATAAAATAACTTAATAAATATTACGGGACAAAGCTCGGGATATAATAACCTTAATATAAATAAAAACTAAAATTTATTACGACGATCGATATTAACCGCTTCCGCCGTTTACGGACAAAAATTATATATATATTAAGCTAGCTAAACCGGGGAAACGCGGCTATTATTTAAATAATTAAACGAAACTTTTTTTACCCGGGTCGGACCGTATTTTATCGAAAAACGTATTAATTTTTTAAAATACCGGATAAAACTCCCGTTTTAGCTAAAATAAAACCCGGATATATTAATTAAATATTTAAAGCCCGCGTTTAAAAACCCGTTTAACCGATTATAACCCTCCCTTAGCGCCTTAACCTAAAATAAAATTTAAAAATAAATTATTAAAAATATTTTATTTTATTTTCGCGAAAAGCGTCCCGGAGATCGTAAATTATAATTATATTATAAAATCCGATAAAGAAAATACGACGAATATACCTAGGAACCGGAGGCGTTTTTCGTATAAAACGTTTTTAAATTTTTGAGGAAATATAAAAAACGAGTCCGATTATAATAAAGATTATTTTTATCGACGTATCCCCGGGCTAGCCCAAAAATAAAAATTATTTTTATTATTTTAAAAAATATTTTTTATAACTTTTGCCTTTCCCGTACTCGAAAATTTTAATTATACTTTTGCCCGGTTTAAACCTTTATATTAGCTATCCATTATAGTTAAAAAAAGCTTTAACCAAAGCTTTAGCTATTTTTTATTAATACAATAATATTATTTTTTTTTCTTTTTTTTCTTTTTTCAACCATAATATAATATTATTTTAATATAAATAACTTTGACCTTTTAAATAATTTTTTTTAAAAAAATTTGGCGAAAATAATTTTCCCCGTATTATTTTTAACCTTTTCGCTTACGGACGCTAACCTTTTAATAGCGCTTTTCGCCGGCTTTTACCTTAATTTACCTAAAATTTAGTATTTACGCGAACTTTTTTTTGTTTTAATAGGACGATTTTTGTTATTCGATCTTTTTGCCTTAACGCATTTTTATTTTATCCCGGCGCACTTTTATTAGAAACTTTTGCCCGAGCGACGGTAACCGGATATTTTTCCGCTATTTTTCCATTTTTTTGCCTTCGATAACGACGACCGGATAATTTATCCCGTAATATTTATTTATATTTATTAACCTTAATAACGGCAAATTAAGTTTTTGTTTTTATTAAAATTTTTAAAGTCGCCGCTATATTATTAATAAAAATATTATAAACCGAAAACGTTTAGTTTTAATACGGCGTCCCGGCTTTTTTATCGACGGGCTAAATTAACTAAAACGTTTTTAAAACTCGTATAACCGCTAAATTTGTCACGGTCGGCGGGCGCGGGCAATATAGGCGGTCGTATAATAGTTTATTTTTTACGGTTTTGGCAAAGTTATAGGTAACTTTATTAACAGGACGTAGCTCGAAAAGCTATATTTTTAGTTCGGGCGGAAATAGTAAAAATATTATTAGTTTGCGGGTTTATATCGGTTTACCCGGGCCGTTTATAGCTAGCGCCCGGGGTTTATTTATTTTTTGTTTATAGGCAGGGTTTAGCGCCGTAATAATATTCCTTTTTTTAAAGCGGAGCTTTTGCGACGTATTTTAGTTTTTTTTTTATAACTCCGTATTAATATACGTAGCTTTGGCGGTTTAAGGTTAGGTTTTGTAATTAGCATAAACAGGGTTTAACGGTAGGTTGTTAATAAGGTTTAGTTTAGCCTTATAATAAAGGGTTTAATAGGTAGGTTAATAATATTAATAGGGTTTAGTTTAATTTTATAATAAAGGACGATCGGGACCAAGTTTGTTCGGGTACCGGCGGTGGAAGTTGTTTATAATTTTTTAGGCGTTTTCGAGCCAGGTAATAAAATATTCCGTGGGTTCGTCGTATTTTTTTTATTTAACGGTATATTTTAGGTTAGGCCTTTTTTTACGGTTTCGTCGATTTTAGCGGGAATTTAATATTTTTTTTACGTTTTATTTTTTTATATTATTTACCTCGACGGGAGGTGGCGGATTTTAACGTTATTTAAACAAAAGATCGGTAAAATTAAAGCGTAATAAGTTTACGTAAAAAACGGGATAAATTTTTATAAATATAAATAATTTTAGGCTATAAGCGTACGGGTTAATAATTTTGGTAATTTTTTAAAATTTAAGGTTTTTTTAATTAAGCTTTTTTTAAAAGCGGACGGTTTTGATATTTTTGGTATTTAGCTAGATTTTTTAGTCGATATAAAATTTGCGGGCAAATTAGCGTTTCCGGTTAGCGTATTTTTTATAACGGGTTTATATAATATAAATTTCGGATTTTAGGTGCTTATATATAATAAATATTTTTAAAACGATTTTTTCGGCGTTTTTGGCGGTAAGACGGCGTTTGGGCAAGGTAGGCTCGAATCCGAAACGGGGGTAATATCCGTAATTCGCGAAAAACGGTATAATTTTTAAGTTTTCGTTTAAGGTATTATTAATCGCGAATTCGGCCAAAAATAGCTAATATACCTAATCGTTTTATAGGTAAAATACGTGGCTTTATAAGTATTATTTTAGGAAAAAATTAGCGATCTCGGTTTATCCGTCGGTTTTAAAGTAATACGCGGTCGATAATAATATAATAATTCCTAGGCGTTTCGTTAAGTATTTTTAAAATTCGGATACGAATTAAAATCCTCGGTCGGATATAATAATTTTAGGCAGGCCGTATAATTTTTAGATATATTTAACGTATAAACGGGCGATTTTTTCGGAGTTATAAATTTTTTTATAATAAATAAAATATTTTATTTTGGTTAGGCGGTCGATTATTACTAAAATAGCGTCGTAGCCGTAATTATTAGGCAGGTATATAATAAAATTTATCGAAATATTTTGCTAGGCTTTTTAAGGGATCGGAAAAAGTTTTAATATTTTTTGGCGGGTTTTTTTCGAAATAGTCGTTTTTTTATAAATATAATAGTTCCGAACTTATTATTTAATATAAAAAAATATACCGGGTTAATAGTATTCCCGGGATAAAATTTCGTAAATACGGGCTCGGTTTATATAACCGGCGACGGGGTTAATATAATATAGGCGCAAAAGTTCGGCGTATAATTTTTTGTTGGTTAGGACGTATAAACGTTCGCGGTAATATAAATATTTTTTAAATAATTTATATTCGGTTAAAAATATTTTACGGTGCCGGGGTTTTTTTTTAGTGTTAAAACGACCAATTTAAGTTTTTTATTTATATTATATTTTAAATCGAATAGGTTTTATATTTAAAACGGTAATAACGATACGGTTTTTTCGGCGGGTAATACGGGTCGCGACGGTTTTCGATTAGGTTGCGGCTAATAATCCGGTGTTTTAAGTTTTTGGAGTTGGTTTCGGGTAATCGGGTATAATTTTAGGATCGGGTCCGCGAATTATATTCGCTTAGCGGGACAGGCCGGTTTTAATACGGTGTCGGGTATAATAACGGGCGCGGGATCCGGGATTTTAGGGGTTTATAACGGTAATTCGACGGGTTATTCCTCCGATTTTTTGTTTATAAGTAAAAAATCGTTAAAGTTAGCTTTTTTTAGTATTATTTAGCTTTGGTATAATAGGCGTTTATTTTTTTTAGGTAGGTTTTTTGATTTTTTGGTTAAAATATCGGGTTTCGTTCCTTATTTCCCCGGTCGGTAAATAATTTTAAAATTAAAACGGGATAAAAATTCGGATTATTTAGTTTAGCGGCGGTTTAATAATTTCGTCGTTATAAAATATTTTAGGTTCCGGTAATTTATAATAATTTTAATCGGGGAATTCGTTTTTTTTAGTTTTGGTTTTTATTTTTCGAAATAGCGGACAATCGCCAGCAGCTTTTTGTCGTAAATTTCGTAATTATACTCCGTAACCGAGTATTTTTTCGAAAAAAAAGTTATTAGCTTTAGGATTTTATCGTTTTTATATTAAAATAATATTTTAGCGGATATATAATTAAACGCGTCGGTTTTTAGGATAATTTTTTTTCCTAGTTAAACGGTGCTAAAATAAGTATAATTATAAAAGCGTGTTTTAAGCGGTTAAAAGCGGTTTAATAAGCTGGATTTTAGTCGAAGCGTATTTTTTTTTTAGTTAGGGTTATTATCGGGGCAATAATTTTCGAAAAGTTTTTTATAAAACGTCGGTAAAAATTGCTAAATTTAATAAATATTTAAACGTTTATTAGGTAAAACGGGGTTTGCCAGTTTTGGATCGTTTCGATTTTTTTCGGGTTTATACGAATTTTATTTTTGCCGACGATTATACCTAAGAAGGTAATTTTGTTTTTAAAAAATTCGTATTTCTGGATTTTGGCGTATAAACCGGCTTATTTTAAGGATTCTAGTATTTTGCGGACGTGGTTTAGGTATTTTTTTTGGGTGCGGTTATAAATTAAGATATCGTTTAGGTAAATAATATAAAATACGTTTAAATATTTTTGTAAAATATCGTTTATAAACCTTTGGAAAATTATAAAGGCTCCGGTTAGTCCGAAAGGTATTATTAGGGATTCGTATAAACCGAAACGGGTACGGAACGCGGTTAGGTATTTTTATCCTTTTTTTATACGAATATTATTAAAAACAAATATAATATCGATTTTCGTAAAATATTTTATTTTTTTTAAATTATTTAAGGACTTTTTGGTTAAAAATAGCGGGTAACGGTTTTTTATAAAGATATTATTTAGTTTTCGGTAATCGATATAAAAACGAAAATTTTTATCGGCTTTTTTTATAAATAAAATAAAAAAGGCAGCGGGTAACGAGCTCGGGCGGATAAATTTTTTGCGTAAATTTTTTTTTAATTATTTTTTAAATACGATTAGCTCGTTACGGGATATTGGGTATAACGGCCTAAACGGTGGCGTTTTACCGTTTTACAAACGGATATCGTAATCGTAATTTTAATACGGCGGTAGCTTTTCGGKTTTTTTAGGCGAAAAAACGTCGGCGTAATTTTTTAGTTTTTCGGGTAGCAAATCTCGGGTTTCCGGCGGGGTTATATTTTATAAATAACGGTCGATATTTTCGATAATAATAATAAATAACCGGCAGTTTTTCCGGTTATATATTATATAAATTTTTAATAATATTCGGGCGATATTTAAATATTATAATTTAGGTGGTCGGGGAGGCAAATTATACGGTTTTATTTTGGCGGGAACGTCGTATAAAGCTTTAATTTTTATCGGGCGGGTAAAAATATTATAATATTTTCGGTAATATTCGTTATCGAATATAAACGTATAGCTAGCAAATTTAATTTTCGGGTCGTGTTTTTTTAGTTAAGGTATTCCTAAAATAATAAAATAATAAATTAATTACGTTACGAAAAGCTTAATTTTTTTGTAATAATCCTCGGTTTTTAGTCGGGTTTCGATATAATAAGTAATTATTTTATTTTTAGCGTTTCGTCCGTCGAATATTTTTAGTCCGAACGGGTTTTTTAATTTTTTTAAGGGTAGCTCGTGGCTCGCGGCCTAATTTTAATTTAAGAAACTTTTTTTTCGGCTCCGGTATTAATTATAACGTAGGTTAAAAGCGTTTTATTTCCTAGTTCTAGGGTAATAGGTAAAATTATTAAATAAAACTTTTGGTTAATTTCCTTTTAAATAAAAACTTTTTTAGCGGCGGTAATAAATAATCGGACGGTAATAGCGGTTTTTAAGCGGCGTTTCTTTTGGGAGCTTAAATACGATTTAATTTAAATTTATTTTATTTATCGAGTTTAGCGGGTTAGGAAACGGGTTAATAAATTTGGCCGAATCGGGATTACCGGGGCGGTAAACGTAATTAACACGGAATTAACGAAACTAAAACGAAAAGCGGGTATCCGGTTCGGGGCAGGTAGCGATACGGTAGTTTTTAAAGCCGTAACGGAAATATTCGCCGCGCTTTTTTTTTACCGGGTACGAATCCTTTTTAGGAATTTAGATTTATTAGGGTTTTTCCGGTAGCGACGGGTAAAACAGGCCTTAGGGTTTTTTATTTTTTTTTTAATAAATCGGGGTTAGCGGTGGTAATTTAACGGGGTATAATAACGGCGGTATTATTAATAAAAGTCCGGGCGGGTATAACGGTGCGGTTCCGGGAAATTTGCTATTAATATTAACGGAAGCGGTTATTTAAGGTTTATAAATAATTAGCATATTTTTTATATTTTCGGGACGGGGTCGGGTTATATAAAAATATATTTTAAAATTTACGGGATATTTTTTAAAATAATAACGGGGCGAAGGCATTTTTAGGCATTTTTTTTTTAGTATTAAACGTTAAAATTTAAAAAAAACGTGCTAAAGTTTTAGTTTTTTTTATTTTAATTGGTATAATCGGTTTTAAGCGTTTTAAACGCGGTCGGGGGTTTTAAAAATATTTTTTAGGTAGGTAAATATTTTAGGGTAATTTAGGAACTCGGGGATTTTAAAACGGGTTTTCGGCAAAATAAATTTATAAATTTTTCCGGTTAAACGTTTAATAATATAAATTAAACGAACGGTAATAATCGGGAATCGGTCGGAATTAACGGTTATTTTACCGTAAATTTGCTGCGTAAACCGGCGAAAATCGTTTCGAAAATTATCGAATTTTTTTGGGTTAGGGATTTTTTTATTAAAATAAAAAAATCCGGAACGGACGGGAAAAATAAGCGTAATCGGTCCCGGTACTAAATTTATAGGCTATTTAACCGGAATATTCGGGGTATCGGCGGGGGCGGATCGGGGGGTTTATACGGCGGGGACGGCGGCGTCGAGCAAACGAAACTTTTCGATTTTAAATAGGGTAATTTGCTTTTAGGCGTCGTAATTTAGTTTTTTTTGGTATTTTACGACGCTTTTTAGCTCGGAGATCCTAGATTTTAGGGATAAAACGGTAGTATTATAATCGGATTCGGCGAAACGAAAATAATCGATTTTTTTTTTAAAATAATAATATAGCCGTTAATATAACGCAAATATAATAGCTAATCGGACGGGTTATCGGTAACGTAGGTAACGAGCTTTTCCGGAAAATCCGCTCCCGAAGGCGGTTCGGGCCGTTTTACGGATATTTTCGCGGGCGGATACGGCGTTTATAAGGTAAAAATTACGTAATATTACGGTCGGCGGGCGCGGGTAGTATAAGCGGTTATATAATAATTTATTTTTTACGGTTTTGGCAAAATTATAAGTAATTTTATTAATAAAACGTAGCTCGAAAAGCTATATTTTTAGTTCGGGCGGAGATAATAAAAATATTATTAATTTACGGGTTTATATCGGTTTACCCGGGCCGTTTATAGCTGGCGCCCGGGGTTTATTTACTTCCTGCCTATAAACAAGGTTTAGCGCCGTGACAAAATTCCTAAAAATTATATTTAAGGAAAAGGGAAAATAAATTTTTGATTTTTTATAAAACCGTAGCAGCGATTTTATTTTTATTTTTAACTAAACTTTATATCGAATCCGCAAAATAAAAGACTTTTAAGCTTATATAAACTAATATAATTTAAAAATACGTAAAATAAAACGTATATATTATAACCGGATTTTTACCTATATTTTACCTAAGCTAAATATTATCGAAAACCTTATTTTAATAAAATAACTTTTGCGGATCGCGCAAAAAAAAAACCCCCCGACGACTACCGTTCGAGATAAAAGCCTATAAACGGCTTTATAAAACGATAAAATAATATTAAAAAAATTATAAAATAAAAATAAACCCCGGATATATACGTTATATTTTTATTTCCGTCCGTCGTAAACCTTAAATTTTTTTTATTATAAAAATAACCGCGGACGGCTTTAATCGCTTAAACGGCTTCATAACAAAATAGCTAAAAAACGCCGGATTTCTTTTTATTAATAACCTTACCGAACGGATAATCCCTTAAATCCTAAAACAAAACAATATAATATTATAAATAAAAGCAAAACAAAAACTACGCGGGTATTTTTAACCCTAACCTAGTCGCTAATCCCGCTTTAGCACTTTTGCCGATATATAATAAAAACGAAAACCTAGCTTTCCCCGACGATTTTCCGGAAAATTAGGTATTTTAGGACGATTAATCCGTTTTTAAACACTTATTACCTCGATAAAATAAATCGTTTTTATCCGTAATTCGAAAATAATCGTTTACGTTTATAATTTAAAAATAATTAACGTATTAGCAAAAATAGCTAAACTTTTTAGTTATATACGACTAATTTTTTTACGTTAATAAATTATAACGGAATTCGCTAAATTACGTTAAAACCAGGCCGATTTTTAAAAAAACCAATAATAAAAACTAAACTCGATTATTTAGCAAATTTAATATATTATAAACCGATAAAACGACGTATAAATATACCCCGTTATCCCGGCCTTAATATTTATTCGTTTTTAAAGCTTTAATTCCGGTATCCGAGGCCGACCGTCCGCCGTTATATAACCTTTTATTTTGCCTTTTAATAAAATAGTTTTTTAATTATAAAACCCCGTTTTTTGTTTCCCCGGATAAGCCGTTATTTAATTAACGTCCGCCGATACCCGAAATCCCGTTTTCCCGTTTTTTAAATCGGCTATATGACGCTCGCTTTTATAAATTAAAATAAATAATAGGATTAATATCCAAAATTTGGGAAAAAATTAATAAGCTCGGATATCCGATATATACCGAAAATTTGCTCCCGGTTAAATTTTAAACGCCGCCCCGAGATTTTAATAAAAACGAAAACGTAAAGCCAAAACGAAATCCCTTAATTTTTATTATAGGCCCGTTAAAAAAGATATAATACCCGTTTTTCGTTTTTAAAAGCAAATTTTTCGTTTTTAGGAGCCGGAGGAAAAAGACCCCGAATAAAATAACGAGGTTTAAAATCCGCGAGCACGGTAGCTATTTTTTAAAAATAATAAATTTTTTAGGGATAATAAAATTTTTATAATGCTTATTTTTATCGTAAAAAAACGACAAGGGCCGTTATCGGGGATAATAAATTTTTAAAGATAATAAATTTAATAAAATAAACTAATAAATATAATTATAACGAGGACGTATATTTTTTTTTTAAAAAAAGGGCATATTATAAAACGCTCCTCTTTTATAAAAAAAGCCTATAATTTTGCCCCGCGTTATTACGGCGTATTTTTTTTCCTTTTTTTATTATTATTTTACCAGACTATATATAATACACTAAATTTACAAAGGATTAATTGTTCCCTTCGGTCCTTTTGGTGTCCCGTGCTTGGTTTGTACTCCGTATCTCTCTCCCGCTACACTTTTTTTTCTCGGAGACAAGCAATCCTCTGACGACCAATATGCAGCTCTTGACTTGTCCGTAAGGATTCTTCTCATCTAGTAGGTCAACTTTGGCATCCGTCACTTCTATAAGCGGAGTGGCAAAGGTCAAGGTGTCACTGGGTGCCTCAAAAGGCAGTGGAAAGAGAATAGGAGCGTTGACAGAGGCCCAGCTCCAACTCGGAAGTCCTTGAGAAAAGACGGTCCACGACCTCGGTCTTTGTTTCGTGGTGTTCTGCGAATTGTCCACGTGTTTTGTGTCGACCTCCCATAACAAGGACCAGTGAAGCATGTCGAGGAACATACCAGCCACATATTCCACACCCCTTCTGTTGTTGAACACTTCTATAATACCAGCGAGGGCCACCAATTTGTCTTTTTCGGGGAAAGAGAGTTGCCGCTGACTGTAATCCTCGATAAGATCCTTCCACCACAGCCAGACTGAGCGTTTGCTCTCTGCGGCGTGGAGATCACTCTCGGAGCAGGGATACAATATGTCCTTGTTTATCCTGAAGCCCGAATCGCCGGTAGAGTGTATCTTTTCGGATCTCTCAGCAGTGATGTGCTCATAACAGGACCACGCGATTCCGTGTCGTGAGAAGTGCAATGTGCGAGGTGAAAGAAGGCGCTCTTGAAGAACCCAGCCCCTTGAAGACAATTTTGTCCGGTTCACAAATGCCCACGGTGTGTTGAGCGCCGTAAACGACATTTCATAAACACAGCCTCTTGTAAGGGGAAAATCCACTGAACTGGTTTGCTTGCTAAATGGTTTAGCAAGTCTTGCCATGGCTTTCCTAATCTTGTCCCTGGATGGATCAACAGCATTGGTTGGTATGGCGATCAGCTCATGCAGCTGGCGCTGGGAGAAAAGTCCTTCGTTTGGATGACTCGCGTGCTCGATCGCAATGTTGAGAAAACATGCGGAATATATTCTCGACATCTCCCGCGCATGGAATAACCAGTCTTGGCCGTTGTCTCCAGATTGCACGATGCAGATGCTGTCGATCCAGAGGTATCTGATGCCCAATCCGTTGCACACTTGTATGGCTTCGCGGAAAGGCAATGGGAGCTCAACAAGCGAAACCCTGCCATCCATGACATTCTTCTCGTCGGCCAGCGTGAGGGTAAAGAACTTTGCTGTGCCCCAGCAATAGCTCAAGGTTGCATAGCGTTCACCGGGTATGCGATCTTTTCCGTAGATGAGATGTAGCGCTTCGTCTCTATGCAAACAGTCGATCAACCGTTTTGGGTGCCACGATTCTTGGGACGAGACCCCCTGCACCTCGACGACTGCTTGAGAACTTTCGTGGCACTGCTGGTGGCTTCTCTCGCATTCTTCTAGGCACGACGCGGCGTACTCCATTGCTTTCGTCCCTCCTGTGCTGTCCTGATGCATGTCCGCAGCAATCAAACCATTTTCTCGGACTACGCAATAGTCTAAGTTGATCAAATCCTCCTCGACACTTTGAACATAGCTGCTGAAGGCTGTGCCCGCATATTCTCCAGCGCCGACCTCGGCTTCGCTGAAACATAACCGCCATCGCGGGATAATATCTGCCAACAAGAGCTCGTTTCTCCCAAAGGTGTAATATAGTAGAGATTGATCGGTAACAAATCGCAGCTGGTCTCTCCAAATGATGTAGCTGATGCGGAAGCAAATCGAGCACCCATTGTCGCTGGCCTTTTGCAGGTTCTCGAACGTGGCGTGGTGTTTCCCTGTTCTAGTGCCAAGGAACATGGACATGCATACGGCACAAAGCATCCTGGAAAGACGGCTTAGACCTCAGCATGATTGGGGCAAGATGCATTCACAGGTTGCACAATTGGCGGAAAGGTTGCCCTTGACATGTTGGAATGGCGGAAGGCTTACTCTGGGGTCGACGGGGGCAATAGCGGGAATGAATACGACGTGGCGGCTCCACGCTTGAACGTCGCGAATCGCAACGGCCCTCATGAGCTTCTACAGTTACCTATATTTCGATGATCGTCCATCGGTTGGAAGAAGACCTATTTCAAGGCATTGCTTCAATATTGCTTCTTTGCTGGCTGATTCAGGCGCGTCGCTGGTCTTCTGAACTCTGAATTTAGCGGTTGGATTGCTTTACTGGAACACAGTTTAGCGCTACGTGTATTCCCCTTCAACTTTCCTTGCTCCTCGATACCATTGACCATCAAATCGATATCATGAGATCCGGAATGTCTATTCGATGAAGATCATTTTAAACCCATCCATTCTTGGACTATGCCCTTGTAATCTGCAGGCATATACCGCCCAAACATCTCAGACCACAGCCCGCCTGCCCTGCGTTTCCTGAATCGATCCATTCCCAGGTCCTTCATGAGAAGATCCATATATGCCAAGCAGTCAAAAGCCAGATCTGGGCATCTCTCTCCGCACCCACCGGCTTCGGACGGGTGTCTGATGCGCGTATACTCGTTGTGCAGGATAGTCTCGTATTCGACTCTGGCGGCGTCCATGTTCGATGCCTTTAACTCGCCTATCTCATCCGCGAAGAAGGCCGTGATCCAGAGTGCTTGTAGTTGCGAGATCATGACGGCAGTCAGCGCGAGGTGGGCGCCGATGAACGCTATATTCTTACGGCGCAGCGTTTCGGCATCTGGAGGGGCCATGAATCGGTATAGTTGAAAACGGTGGTTCTTGTGTGCCTGCTGTTCGGGGAGGCCGGGCCCAAGTTGTGATTTCTTTGTCATATCTACCACTCGAGGTCGCTGTCTCACGGTCGGGACGCGGTGATAGATCTCCCTGCATGCCATCTCGGTCTGCTTCAATCCTCTAGAATCTTGACCGTCCAGACCCAAGTTCATCGTTGTCCCTTGGGTGATAAACTGCACTGATGGCTTTTGTACCCAGCCAGTACAGCAGACCAGGGCGTCGGCCTCCAGCGTGGTGTCATCTGAAAGGTGCACTGTTCCCTCAGACAGCCGTGTGACATCGGCTATGTGGATAGTGATTCTGCCTTGGCGGACGAAATCAAACCAAGACGTCGAATAGTTGTGAATGCTCAGCGAATTGCCCATCCAGAACGGACTCACCCACGGCTTCAGCTTTCGCGTCTCGGGGTGGTCGCCGAGCCGATGAGATTTATACGCATAGTATTGCAAAAGCCGCCAGAAGGCAGAGACCAGCATCCTACCGAGCCTCGTGCCGTGCAAAAGTCGCCGTATCCAACCGATCACGCCCATCGTCTCGCCCCAGATGCACGGGTCGAGCCAGGTAATAAACCTCGTTGATGCCAGCCGCTGGATAGACATTTTCAGCGGCGAGAACAGGACGGGCCAGACCCAGCTGGGGCCGCCGCCGGATGGCCTCATCACCATGTGTGCTCTCGCACCTCCGTTGGCTACTGCAAAGCAGGCGTTCCACGCCGACTTGTTACCGCCAACAACGACGACATGCTGGGCTTTCTCTAAGCTGCCTGAACAGTGCTTGAGCTCTTTTGCGTGGAATAAGTCGCGCTTGAATAGATCCTGTCCGGCAAAGGTGGGTGTATAGGGCTCTGACGTGAGGCCCGTGGCCATGACCAATTTTGAGCCACCACATGCTCGAGATGAGACCCAGACGTCATGGGACTCACTGATGATATTTGCAACAGCCAACGTTCATCGTCGCGGAGTTCTGCCGATACGACCTTACACTCCAAATGCAAGCGGGCGGTCAGCTCAAATTGGTCGGCAAATTGTCTAAGATAGTCGTGAACTGCGTCTCCGGGAATGTGCTGACCTGGTTGAACATTGAAGCGTCCGGGAGTCATTGGAAAGTCCGAGAATTCGTAAGATCCGAGTAAATTGTTCGTTTTCAGTCCTGGGTATAACCTCTCTTCCGCCCAGACGCCGCCGACCGAAGTTGCTGAATCAAATATCCGCACGGATGAGTTGGGATGCACCTCGAGATACGCCTTGGCCATTGCCAATCCATGCCAGCCTGAGTTGTTAGCAGTCGAGGACTTATTGAAGCTGCAGAGTCTTGACTTGCCTGCACCCACGATCACCAGATCGATTATTTCCATATTGTTTGCGCCTTGATTTGCGTTTCATCGATAGAAAATGAAGAATTCATCTGATGTCGACGCCCTCAAAAGGCATTCTTATCATGCTCGTCGTCCAAGTCAGTGGGTCGAGCATCCCAGCCGTGGGAGAATGCCGAAAGCAGGCCTCCGTGTGATGAGGGGTCCGGGATCGTTGCAACGCCTTATCGTGCGGGGGCTTTCAGTGCTCGTCTCATGAAACAAAATGGGCAACAGAGAGAACTTGCATCTGTTTGCTGACAGTCGACCAAAAAAAGTGAATAAGATTGCGGTGGATGAGCTATTCACGTTTGCACCTTTAAGGTTTGGCCAGTAAGAGCATAAGTTATAGTCATTGTGGCAGCACTGATAGGTATTGCTTGTCGTGCAAGGAAGAGGCACTGTCGTGTATAGACAAATCCCTGATCACCGCCATGAGAACGATAAGGAATGCAGAAATCACTACAGTTCCCTTCGACTTTTTATTTGCCATGATAACCTCGCTTTCATTTTCTGTGTGCAAACGGCAAATACAGTCGACGCGGGGTTTTGCTAGTGTTCGCCTAGTGCAAATCAATTATCGTGGTTTGAGAGACCTTTTAAATGTCAGCACTACATATCGTGTGATTATTTGCCGTCCAGATATGATTTCGGTAACAGCCACGGATTCCTTAAAATAATTCCAGCTTCCCGAGTGCAGTTTGCTCAAACCCTCGCCTTCTCCCCCCTTTGCTCATCTGGTACAGAGGTGTGTGTGTGTGTGTGTGTGTGTGTTTTCTTCTTCTTCTTTTTTTTTTTTTTTTTTTTTTGGCAAAACTTTTGAATGCAACTTGAAGTATGCAGTATGCTCGTTGCGTTGAAAAGTCATGAGTGAAGCGCTTACAAATTCGACACCTCGCAAACTGTCTGAAGATAGACCAAGGTCAAGTCAAGAAAGGGAACACGAAATGACATGCCGGGTTCCGCATCGCTGCCGTATCCCGGTGCTCGGGAGCAAGTTATGACGCATACGCTGGCCTTTTCTTTTGTCCTCATGTTGGTGATTAAACGATTGTTGTTGGCGTATAAAAGTCATGTGGCCCGTGAGACAATGATCAGACAAGGTGTTGTGAAAGAATTGCTCAAGGTGACAAAGACGTGTGGCCGCTGAAAGGCCGGTTAACCTCATAAGGACTCGAGCCTCGTGTCCAGAAGACCTCTTTGTTTTGATCATATAAATATGTGAAAGGTACTTGAGGAGGAGCCACGAACAGAGAACGTCATACAGAGAGCGTGGGTCGTACTTTCAAAATGGAAGCCATAAATGACGACATGATCGTATCCTTGCCCTCGTCGATATCTTCCCCAATGTCCAGTGCTGGCTTGAGTCCAGTGCAATCAGTCGGCTCATTCGAGGATCTGCAAGTGCACGATCTCGCAGAGAGTGTTCGCCTCCAATGCCGGAATATTTGGGAAGGTGCAGACATCAACGTCGGAGAGGAGATCCAGGGAACAAGGTCCCGGACTTTCCCGGTCACAGTCTCGCATGAGACTGGGACAAACGAAGGTTTCCTAATCCAGATCCCAAATGATGCTTCTGATATCGAGCTCATAGCATCAATTCACGATTACATCCACAGGGAGCTCGATCTCAAGGTCAACACACCGAGGGTCTATTACAAAAACACCGGCTTCGATGAGCCTATAGGCCACCCATATCTGGTCTTGACTCGGCTTCCAGGACAGTCTCTCCAGGAGATATGGCTAGAGCTCACCCATGAACAGAGGCTTTTGGTCGCCCGTCAAGTGGGCGAGTTATATCTCGATCTGCAATCGGCCACCAACACCCACTGCGGTCTCCTCAAGGTACCCGTTGATCAATTCGGTCATAGCATTCAAGGCAGCGTATTGCTCGAGGCCTTTGGACAAGAGCGTAATCCCCTAAGCGATGGGAATAACAGAGACCCAGTTGAGCTTGTCGCAGACAACCTCGTCAACGCTGACAGCCTGCGCAAAGACCCGCCGGGCCTGTCGGCGCGAGACATGGCGATTCTGACATTCGAAAGGCGCAAATACTATTCCAAATGGTCGCGGCGAGCCTGGGTCCAACAATATACTGATCGCGCAGTCGATATACTCACGACGCTAACCGACGAATCTCTTTCGGACGGCACCATCTGCCTCTGGCATCGAGACATGTCCGCCGAGAACATCTTGGTCGAGCGAGACGCCGACGGTGAGCCGAAAATTACCGGGCTGCTGGGATGGGACGGCGTCGGCTTCGCACCGCGCTTCATGACCTGCCGAGCACCGCAGTGGCTGTGGTCGCGCGTGGGCAGGAAGGCCGTGCGGTTCGCGCCTGGTCCTCATGATCTATATGACGACAGTCTGTCGACTGGCGGCAAGGGGTACCCAGAGATAGACGAGGAACCGTTCGAGCCGTTCGAACCGATCAAGTCCGAGGCCCGGGAGATCAAGGCGGCCTTTGACGCGACTGTGGGCAAAGACTTTACGGACGCGGCGTATGACTTTAGTGTCATTGCGGCCCGGCGCATCATGTACGTTGCCGCGTGTAGCGTGTGGGAGCTCGACCACACTCAAGAGCTAGATGCCGTATTTACGGAGTGGAAAGAGCGCAAGGCTCGGGCGATGACGTTTCGTGAAAAGGTTCAAGCTTTGTTGAACGGCAGCGGATTAGGCGGCGGAGAAAGACGAGACAGTCTTTAAGAATCACTCGCTGGACGATTAGGTAACATGAGATTCTCACGATCGGCAACGATATAGAAGCACAAGAATATAGATGCATCTTCCAAGTCATGACTCATTTCATTATTATATACTGACAATCAAGTATCGACCTGCAATGACTGTTTTGTCCATTTTATCCATCTTAGACGCCAATGGCCTTGGCGATGGCCTCACCAACGCCCTTTGCGCTGGCGGGGTTCTGGCCGGTGATCAGCTTGCCGCCGTCGACGCTGATGACCTTCTCGCCCCAGGCCTGGTCGGCCTTCTTGTAGACGCCGCCGGCCTCCTTGATCTTGTCCTCGAGCAGGTTGGGCATGAGCGCGGTCATGCCGGCCTGGTCCTCCTCCTCGTTGGAGAAGCCGGTGGCCTCCTTGCCCGAGAGCAGGTACTCGCCGCTGGGCAGCTTGACGTTGGTGAAGACGATGGGGCCGTGGCAGACGGCGGCGACGGGCTTGCCGGCGGCGTAGAACTCGTTGATCAGCGCGATGCTGTCCTTGTCCGTGGCCAGGTCGAACATGGGGCCGTGGCCGCCGGGGTAGAAGAGGGCGGCGAACTCGGACGAGCGGCCGAGGTAGTCGGACAGCTTGCCCGTGTTCTTCCACAGCGACTCCTTGGTCTTGAGGAAATTGACCGACGAGGCGTCCTCCTTGAACATCTGGACCGAGGCCTGGTCGAGAGGCGCCTCGCCGCCCTTGGGCGAGACGATCACGATCTCGGTCTTGGGCTCGAGGACATCGTAGGGGTGAGCGAGCTCGGGCTGGGAAACTTTTGTGTTAGCGGGGTATCGCTGGCGCGGATCTCGCGTGTGGGGTCAGATCGAGAGAGGGAGAGGAGGCGGGACGTGATTCAACTCACCAGGTACCAGCCAGTCTTGTGTTCGGCATCAATCTGACCGTAAGAGGTGAGGACGACGAGAACCTTGGGTGCCATTTTGAATATGATTTGTGATTGTTCGGTTTTTTGTTGTGGTCGTTAAGGAAACGAGAAGCTGTGGTAGAATACAGAATTGTTCTTTTGGGGGTATCAATATTTTGGGTGTGAAGTATATGAATGCAATCGTCAAGCCATGTGGGCGAGAAGCTAGATTATATATACGCGATCAGAAAGCTCGATACGATTGGGTTCTATGGATATTCATGCAACGAAGAGCTGACCATTAGCCAGCAGTGTTACTAATCATACTCCATCTGGGAGGCATTGGAAAGAACCAACAGAGAAGCTTTCCGAAATGGCAGAATCTTCTCTCCATCATGCGAGCCGATATCCATCGATCCATCCGTCCATCCAACCCACCCAGTCTGGGACCCAATGACGTTGATTCCCTCCCAGAGCTTCCGAGGCTTCAGCTCAGTCAACTAAGCTTTTTTTTGAGGGGAGCCCCTCGGTGACAGGGGAGCTCTGAACTAGAATCTAGCTACGGGGCTGGGGCATTCATGTCCAATACCCCGCCGACGTAATGCAATTGCGGCCGCTGCTTGTCAATATTTTGTGTAACCAGGGGAAGCCGAAGATGGAAAGCTTTGGAGACAGGGGCGGCAACATGTCAATGTACGAGATAGGTAATATTCATGATTCAGCACATGCTTGAATCTTGGAACACCAACTGCGCTGATCGTCGTAGACAGGTGGGCGGGCAGCCATGCGTATGACGGCAGCTGGCTCGTATCGCCTGCATATCTTGCCCGTCAAGGTCCAACACGCCGAGCACACGTGGGCAGCGCGAGAGCCGCATCAGCAGACGTCAGTTTACCTGCCAGAACTCCCCACTTGACATGTGTTGTTGAGGCAATGGATCTTCGTTCTGGGGGATGACTAATGCTGCTAATTCTTCGGTTCTTTGGAGCAATAAAACATCTGGGGCTTTAGCTTCGAGCGATTGTGGATATACTGATGGCATCGCTGAAATGGTGTTAACGCCGAAAGTGCTAACGCCGTCGGGGATAGTATAGTAACATCTGAGTGTCGGTCGTTGCATCATATCATTTTCACTTTGGAAGATCGTCCTTGCTATGCCAACCCGGCGAATTCTCGATCGCAGCCACTGTAAGAGATGCTTCTGGCCAGACATGCCAGACATGCCAGACATGCCAGACATGCCAGACACTGCATTAAGGCTAACAAGACACTTCATCACAAGTTTTGCGTACACAGTATTGACTAGCTGTCTCGTGAACTCCCAACTTCAGACTCATCCTGAAATGCCAATGTAGGTTCTGGGGTTATGATCTCAATGATGCTACACTTTGAGAGTTCATGCTTTCCCACAGCACTTGCTCAAACCGCAGTGGACGGGCTCGCATCTACATGATATAGCTGGGGCTCCTTCTCGCCCTTCTTGCGCAGGACGTGTCGCCGGAACCACCAGGGCAGAACCTCCCTCAGCTGGTACCCGGCGTGGCGCCGCGTCGAGACACCGAAGACGCCGTCCAGCTCCTCGAGCGTGCGCTTGCTCGTCTCGGGCACGAACAGGAAAATGGCGACGAGGCACACAATGTTGAGCGCCGAGAAGAGCCCAAACGAGCCCTGCGGCTTGAGCCCCTGCAGCATGGGCGGGAACGTGAGCGCCACGACCACGGCCCAGAAGTTGTTGGTCGCGACCGCCCACGACATGCCGACCTCGCGGTGCGACAGGGGGAACACCTCGGACGAGTAGACAAAGGCGACGGGCCCCTCGCCGGGGCCGTAGAAGGCCACGTATAGGTAGATGAACAGGGCGATCAGGCCAATGTGCGCCGGGCTGTCGGAGGGCACGTAAAAGGCCATGCCGGCGGCCAGCAGCGTCCAGCACATGTTGGGAAACGTCGCGAGGAGCAGGGCGCGCCGACCCCACGTGTCGATCGTGTACAGCGCCGGGATGGCGAAGACGAACATGGCCATGCCGAAGCCCCAGGACGCCAGGAGAGCGACCTTGTTGCTGGCGCCCGCCTGCGCGAAGATTGTGGAAGAGTAGAACGCCATGATGTTGACTGATAGTATCTTAGCACACGAGTCTTGCGGGTTTAAAAAAGAAGGGCTGACTTACTGCCACAAAATTGCTGCGAGGCCATGATGATTCCGGATGCCTGTGCAGCCCGACGGTTCCTTGGGACCGTAAACAGCTCCATGGCGCGAGTGAAGAAGCCGCCGCGCGGGGACCCAGTCGCCTCGACTAAAGCTTTCTCGACCTCGAGCTGCGCGTGCAGATAGTACAGATCACGACACGCAAGAAGCGCAGATCCGCGCAGCCGGAGCAGAGACCGGTATGCCTTCTCGTACTTGCCCTTCTTCATGAGCCAGCGGGGCGACTCGGGCGTCATGAAGATGCCGATTAGCAGAGGCACGGCCGGGATGAACGCGGACCCGAGCTGCAGCCGCCATGCTATGTCGCCGACGTCAATGACGACGAGGTTGGCCGTGAAGCCCAGCATGATGCCGAACGCGACGAAGAGCTGCCACGTCATGGTCAGGGCGCCACGGATGTTGGCAGGGGCATTTTCTGCCGAGAACACGGGCACCGTCACCTCCTTGAGTCCCATGCCAATTCCGAGAAGGATGCGACACACCAAGATCTGAACCCACGACTGGGACACCGCCTGGCCGATGGGTGCTATGAGACTGAACAAAGCGCCGATGAAGATGGTCCCGCGACGTCCCAGCAGGTTGTTCAGCGGGTCTGAAAGCCAACAGGCACTATAATATCCGAGTCAGATTGTTGTCACAAGATACTCCCAGCACTTTATGTTCAACTCACATAACGCATATAGCCATATAGGGAGCGCTGTTGATGGCGCCAACGATCCAAGCATTCCTCGCGCAAGTCCCAGCGAGCTCGCACGCCTCGCCCGTCTCGGCAATGTCAAAGACCTGCGGGTACGACAGGTTGGCGCCGTTGGAGCCCGTCTGGTCCCAGCCCTGGATCGCGGCGCCGATGGACGTCATGAAGATGGTGAAGTAGAGCGCCTTGGGGTGCCTCCAGCGGTGTTCGCGCTCGACCCGCAGCACCTCGTGGTCCTCCGGGGTGAGCTCTGGGATCGCTCGGGGCGCGTGCGGCGCGCGGGCGACGAGGGCCCCCTTCTTGAACGTTTCGAACCTGTCGGTCATGTCGTGATCGCTGCAGAAGGCTTCGACGTCCGAGATCAACTCGTCCTTTGTCTTGGCGGCCAAGGGGTTAGTGATTCTGGGTCGGATTAGTGGGCGTGGGAGAGTATACCGGACGAGAGGTTGTCACTTACTCGCCAGCAGCCTCACGAGACCCATCGTACTCTGATGTAGGTTTCGCATTGTCTACATGATCAGTGGCATACTTTTCGGCAGTGCTGTAGAGCGAGTTAGTAAAGATGTATTCTCTACCCCATCGGGGCCACATGTACGCACCTGTCCACATGGGCATCTTGGGACTTTTCCATCTAGGCGGCTTGAAATAACTACTTTAGAATGGCGTGATCTGAAGTCAAGACATGTCGAAACCCAACATCTGAAAAGACTCATAGCTTATATAGATGCCATGGTTGTACAAATCCGGGGAAATGCGGAGTAGCGAGGTTGGAACACGGGGAAGGGGAACGACAGATGTGGAGAGTTCTGGGGCCAATGGGACGCCTGGAGACAGGTGAGGCCTCATCCCTTGAACGTCGACGTCGTCGTCATGGCCCGGCTCGATTCCGTCCTTCAGGGATGCTTACAAGCGCCATCTTCATGATCCAACGACGGAGCTTCAGGTACTGGATCCCACGCCCTCAGCTAATTGTGTGGTCTTGGCATTGAGTTCATGGTGGGGCGAGGACGGTGATATCGCCGCACCCACGAGTCGTGGAGACGTACGAGGTACTAACATATTATATAGCTCAGCAAGGAACAATGCGCTGTATTGGACTGCTGGCGGGCAGGCTATCGGGATGTGGGAGTATATCTTAGAAGTCATTGTCTTGGCACGACAAAACGGCGCAAATACCGCGATAACACAGATCGAAAGACAGGGGAGATGGATAAGGTTCATTTGATACCATTTCATGACTTGCGGGATCAGATGATGCATTCAACTCAGTGAGTGCGTCGGACGCAATGCCATGGCTGGATTCACATGTAATTAAAACGATAAAGAAGCAACGCTCAAAGTGTTTTCTTATCAACCCTCGAGCATATCTCTCGGCATCTGTATAATGTCTTGTAATTCCTGATCAAACATTGGCGGCATGGCCCAAGACTGACCCCAAACATCAGCAATCTCCATTCGAGTCGGTTCATTGTAGCCCAATATTGTTGAGTCAGGGCTGCTGGGTACGAGTCCTATAACCTAGTATTAGATAGAGCAAGATATAATGAGAACTGGGACCGAACTGACCTATGATGTTACCCAAGATGGAAGCGGCCCGCCTGGCTATCGGCTCGACGGCACCCATGTTCTGCAAAATCAGCTTTGAGCTCTCCGCCTGCTGCCTCCACACCGGGCTCAGGGCGTTGTACGGATCGTAGATCAGGCAGGTCACGTTGACAAAGACGGCTGTGACGAGCCAGTACGTGGCGTACCAGACCAGGCCGCCCGGCATCTCGGCGCGGCCGTGGCAGAACGTGTTGATGGACACGATGCACTCCTGCGCCGAGTTGACGCAGCGGGCCACGGCGCCGCCGGCGTCCGTCAAGACCAGCGGCCGCCGGTTGCGCACCACGTCGAGCAGGAACGGCCGGTTCATGACGATACGCAGGTGCCACGAGCGCCACAGCAGCACCGCCCGGGGGATCTCGAACCACGCGAACTCGGTGTCCAGCTCTGCGTAAAAGTACACGGGCAGGTTCTGCTTCCATTTGCCGACCTCGTCGTCGAGGACCAGTATTCGAGCTTGGTCGGGGACCTGCCTCTCCAGGAGGATCGTGTTGACGGTGCTCGATATCGCAGCCAGCTTGCACTGCCATATCAGAGATGAGGCGGCCGTCGGCTCGTCTCGCGAGGCCGGCAGCTGTTCAATGTCCACTGAGATATCGCTGTCATGGAGGTTCTTGGGGACCTTGATGTTGGTCCCGTGGAGTTCCATTGTCGGCCGACCAAAGGTGAGACGCGATCCGGTGTCGAAAATATGGAGAGTCCACCATACCCGGCGCCGGATCTCCATTGTGAAGGCCGAAGAGGCCTTCTCAGAGAACTCGCGGTGTAGTCCCAGACCCAGCGCCATGTTGTACGCGATGCCGAGTAGTGTGAAACCGGTGTTGGGCATGTTCCTCTTTTGGGTATAGTTGGCCAGGAGAGAGAATGCCTGGACGAGCTGAAGTGATCCGCACTGCAAAATGTCCGCAGTAATGTACTCTCGGGCGCGGTTGAAGAAGTAGATGTCGTAGTTGTTGGAGCTCTGCGGGCCGGCGAATGCGCCCAGGGCGAGCACGGTGTTGAAGAGCAGAGGCCACGAGCCGTCCTGCGACTTGGCTATCACACCCATGTTTTGCGCTCGGAAGTAGCCTTCGTGGAGGATCGGGTAGGCTGAGTGGAAGTGCTTGAAGTACCAGTCGATGCAAGACTGCGCGAACATTTGGGAAGACGGCGGCTCGCGAGCTGTGAGCAGTCCCTGCATACCTAGCTGTTCTTGGTCTCCATCGTGAGGTTCGTCTGCGTTCGGGAAAAAGTTTGCTATCGACTGAAGGTAACGCAACAATGCATTGCCTGACTGTGGTCCCATATAGCCGGAGCCCTTTGGATCAACGGTCAGGGACCCGATGCCATCCGAGGATATCCTCAGGTTCCTGATTTCGTTCCATTCGAGCGTATCCCATTTTTCGTCTTCAGTGTCGATACTCGAAGCTGTGGCGACTTTAGTGCGCGTCGTTTCGCTGCTGTTGTCCTGAGAAGACCCCTGAGTCCCCGCTGCATGGTTGAATCCCTCCTGAACGAGAGTGCTATCGGGCGTGGTCTGGGTCTCAACCGTGTGAACGGCTTGAGCCAGGTCGATGTGAGGAACAAACCTGCGCCACGCGGCTTTCAATAGCTGTACCTGCTTCCGAGCATCCCTAAGCTGTCTGTGCATGACATGGTGTTAGCATTTGGCTTTGAATGGTGACTTTCCGGACAGGGCAGGGCAGGGCAGACGAAGGCGCCCAATTGTCTCATCTCACCCTTCGAGGACGGCCAATCTTCCGTGGACAGACGTGTATGAATACGGGGCTTGCAATCTCTGGCAGTATTGACATGGATTGGTTCCAGAGCACTTAATCTTGCGCCGTTTGCATTGGTCACATGCTTTGTGCCGGGCACCTGCGGCCTCGGGGATCGACCTCCGGCGAGAGGAGGAAGTTGGTGTATCAGACCCAGTATCTCCGTCCCTGCTGCTCCGACCGGCAGTTGTCTGCATGTTACCGAACCGTAGATAAGGGCTATGGACTGTCTAGGAAGTGATCCAAGTACCTGGATGGGCACGGAGCGAAGCGCAACGGTGAAAATACCACTCTGCTGTGGGTGCGGCGATTTCGCCGAGAAAGTTCAAAATGCTTTTTCTCCACGGCGGAACGGTCCAGTGGTGCGGGGATGTCAACTACAGGTTCAAGTATCAAATGTATGCCACGGATCTAGCTGCGGTACGATGCCAGACATGACTCTGGACCGCGCGCTTCATTCTCAGCAAGCTTGGCCAATATTTGCTGCAGTCGATGATCTTGGCTAATGCGGCAATGAACTTAGACAAATTGCGTTGGTGACCAAAATGCGTGGTGGTTACGAGGACAGTACATATGAACTTGCCAAAAACAGTTACAGTGGGCCTTCATGGTGTAAGTGCCAAAGAAGCGCCGCTGCCATTCATTTACCTACTTCCCAAATGATATTGACGACGCAAGTTGTAAGCTCTCACTTATCATGTTGATACAATGAGTGCAGTCATGCTGTAATGGCCAAGAGCATCTTCAAATTTGGATTCCAGATTATGTCCGTGGCAAGAATTTAGTACCATAAGTCACAGATAGATACATGAGAACGGACCTAGTATGGCACAGGCGTTGTACAGAGTATAAAGCATTTCCCAGCGCGTATGATACTGATTCGTGTAATGTCATGTTAGTCTACAGAATGAATTGGCACGGGCATCATATTATATTCAAATTTGTGGTGATTGAGAACTACCATAAACGTGACGCCCATTATATCCTGCGATAGTCTCGATGCACCCCTGCATATAATCCATCTACAAGTATAACATGCCGCCATTGGCACAGATAATATCCCCCGTGACCCACCGCGACCTCTCCTCACACAGAAACAGCACGATATCAGCAACGTCCTCCTCGGTGCCGCACCTCGGCGCCGCCGGCACTTTCTTGTTCTCCGCCTCCATGCGCGCCAGATGGACAGGTCCGGCGGCCCGGTACATGTCCGTGTCGACGGGACCCGGGTTGACCGCGTTGACCGTGATGCCGTACTTGTGCCCCAGCTCGGTGGCCCAGACGCGCGTGAGGCCCTCGACGGCGGCCTTGCTCGCCGCGTAGACGGACTGCGTCGCGTAGCCGCCGCGCGCCGACACCGACGACAGGTTGACGACGCGGCCGCCCCGCCGCATGCGCGGCAGCGCGGCCTGCGTCACGAACAGCACGGCGCGCACGTTGACGGCCATGAGCCGCTCGTACTCTTCGAGCGTGACGTCTTCCAGCGCCGTGTTGCCGCCCAGCCCCGCGTTGTTGACGAGTATGTCGATGTGCGAGGCGCCCAGGCCCGTCAGCGCCGCCTGGACGATCGTCGACGGTGCCGTCGGCGCGGCGACGTCGCACTGCACGCACACGGCGGTGCTGCCCAGGCGCTCGACTTCTTCCACGAGTTTCAGTGCTGCTTCCTTGGAGGACTCGGATACGTAGTTGAAGGCGACCTGATACTTGTCAGTAATGTCATTTCCGCAAAAAGATTGTGCACAACAATGTCTAGAGCAGAATTTACCTTTGCACCTTGCGAGGCCAGCGTCCGCACAATGGCGGCACCAATGCCTCTGGCAGCTCCAGTCACGATCGCTACTTTGCCGTTCAAAGACATTTTTATGATCAGAATATAGAGGATTCTAGGCTCAAGTATAAATAATAAAATGCGTCTGTAATATTTAGCTTGAAGCTGTGGTATACACAAAGCTGGACAAGCAACTCTTTAAGAGACAACCGATTGCGGATCTGCAACGCCATAATAACACATCATAGCATTGAAGTATCAGATACCAATGTCTTCGGCACGATCGCCGATGTTTTTATGAGATGTTCTTATTCATGAGTGAAGCATCGTGGAGCGGTGATTCGGTGGATGCTTGATTCGGTTCCTGTTACTTACAGCGTGTAACCGACTCGCGGGCGCTCCTCACTCACTTCGGGGTAATGGCCGCTGTGGACTAGGTTAGCTGTAAAAGCGCAGCGCCGCCACCACAACGGTCGCCATGCCGCAGAGGACTCTGATTTGCGGGTCTGTATGTCATGTATATCAAGCCACCGAGTGTAAACACCCAGGCAAACCTTTTTTATATGTTCATTTCAATCTTCAACTCGAGTCGTTCGAGATAAGATTCGATAGTATTCATCTCTAAAATCTTTTTCTCTTTCAAAGATATCGCATCAGCATTTCCATCATGAGCGCCTCCACATCCCTCGACGTCAGGAGCCGGAAGCCCGAGAACATCGGCGTCTGGACCAACCCAAACCATGATTTACACCTCCAGCCCGGCGACATCCCGTCGGCAGGCGAGGGGCAATGCCTCGTGCACGTACGCGCGACCGGCATCTGCGGATCCGACGTGCACTTTTGGAAAAAGGGCCACATTGGCGACATGGTGGTGACCGGTACGTTTATTACCGAGAATCAGAAACAAAAGTCTCCCGACTAACACGGCTTCCCAGGCGAAAACTGTCTCGGCCACGAGAGCTCGGGCGTCGTCATCGACGTCGGCGCGGGCGTCACCAAGTTCAAGCCCGGCGACCGCGTGGCCCTCGAGTGCGGCGTCCCGTGCATGAAGGCGGGCTGCTACTACTGCCGCAACGGGCGCTACAACGCCTGCCCGGAGGTCGTCTTCTTCTCGACGCCGCCGCACCACGGCACCCTGACAAGGTACCACGTGCACCCACAGGTCAGTACTCAGCGTTGTCTTTCCTTTCCCTAGCATGACTTTGGTGGTGTCACTCGGATACGACTTTGTCTTTTGTCAATTTCGGGATATTTAATACACCATGTTGCTCTCATACGATCTAAAATGTGAAATGACTGACACATGTTATTGAATAGGAGTGGCTGCACCCGCTGCCCGACGAGCTCTCGTTCGAGGAGGGCTCGCTCCTCGAGCCCCTATCCGTCGCCCTCGCCGGCGTCGACAGGTCCGACCTGCGCCTGGGCGACCCCATCGTCATCTGCGGCGCCGGCCCGATCGGGCTGGTCACGCTGCTCGCGGCCAACGCCGCGGGCGCCACGCCCATCGTCATCACCGACCTGGACGAGTCCCGTCTCCAGTTCGCCCGGAAGCTCATCCCCAGAGTCCGGACGGTCCAGGTGGACACCAAGCTCGGCGCCAAGGAGGTGGCGGAAGAGGTCAAGAAGGCCCTGGGCACAGAGGCGAAGCTGGTCTTCGAGTGCACTGGCGTCGAGTCGAGCGTCCAGACGGGTATTTACGTAAGTCCACATCATGCTTCACCACTGACTCGGGATCCATGGCTGATTGACTTTCTCGTAGTCGTGCCGCTTCGGTGGAATGGTCTTCATCATTGGGTGCGGAAAGGATTTCCAGAACATGCCCTTTTCGTACATGTCGGCCAAGGAGATCGACATCAAATTCCAGTACCGCTACCACGACACCTATCCCAAGGCCATCGCTCTCGTCTCTGCAGGTCTCATCGACTTAAAGCCTCTCGTGACGCATCGCTTCTCACTGGAAGAGGGAGAAAAGGCTTTTGCGGCAGCCTCGGATCCATCAGCCAGAGCAGTCAAGGTACAAATTCTTGATGACTAGAGCGCTTTTAATTGATTTGGTGGATCGCGGCATGATGCGCGCATTGTAGTTGACAGAACCCGTTCTTCTCAAAAGATACCATTAGAACATGAAATAAAGAAAGAAACATCAGGATTGCCTCAGTTTCGAGATTGACGTGTCTTTTCGACGACGCTCTTCCATCTTGTCCTGACCAATCTCAGCAAGGCCCAAGCGACGAGCCGGTAGATGACAACAACCGCAGCCAGCGCACCTATGTTGATAGGCCCATTCTTGTTCAACTTGTAGAGATCCAACACCTGCTCGCCCGTCGAGATATTGCAATCTCCGTTAGGTTGCTTCTGAGAGTCGTCGCACGTAAATTCAACACCGGTCAGACTATAGTGCGCAAGTACTGCAGTCGCATACTTGAGCGGGCTGAGATAGTTGAAAGCCTTGATCAGCTCGGGCATGTCAATCGACATGATACCGGACATGGTCTGAGAGACACTGAGAAGAATCGATATCACGTTGACCGCAAATCCGGTGTGATTGAACAGAGTATTGAACATGATTCCGAGGCTTTCCCCGCAGTTCACAATAGCAAAGCAGCAAAAGACGCAAATGAAGTACATCTCGACTGTCCGCGGAAGTCCAACGGCGAAATCAGCGAGCACGCCAAAAATGAAGCAGGAGATGAGCTCAAACGGAATTTCGAGAATGGTGTATGTGGCCAGAAATGCCTCCACACTGTATACTGCGTCGTCATCTTCTCGGTGGAAAACCTCCCGCTCGGCTGGGTAAATGGCAACGTTCTGCAGCATTCCAACAAAGTAGAATGCGCCCACTTCTTGAACAAAGCCGACGCGGTTTTGAATAGCAGCATAGTCGTTGTGGAGTGGCGCGAAGAAGAGCGAAAAAATCAGTGCAAGACCCAGGACCTGCATGATTCTGGCAAGAATCAATGGAGGTTGACGTTGGATATTGAGCATCGCTCGGTGCATGAGTAGAGGAAATGCTGTCGCAAACGTTGCACGTTTTCGCGACATAGCTCCAAGCTCTGCTGGACTAGCCAGGTTGGTCCGTGGGAACGACTTTTGTCCAGGTGCTGCAGCCTGACTTTTTTCTGACTGTGTGATACCGGTCGCCGCATCAATATCGGGAAGGGGTCGTGTGGCCGTGTTTTTGGACTCCCCCGAACTAGGGTCTTCAGTAGAACCTACATCAAGTTCAAGTTGTGTTGGCTCTTGAATTGTGTCCAGACCCTCATTGAGCACGGCCTGGTCTTCTCTGATTGCCATATCACTGTGATGCGCCCAGGCTTCGATAAGCTTCTTGACCTTTTCTCGACTGTCCGCCTCTCGCTTCTCTTCTTGTAGATCGATGGTGATGAGGTCAAGAGCATAATCTGCTGGGTTGGTATGTGTAGGGCACTGGTATCCAAGACTACCAAAATACCCAAGCATGTCTTTTGCAGGTCCAGAAAATGCTGGTGAGCCGCCTCTTGCCAAAAGCAACACATTTCCAAAATGCTTGAAGAGATCCGATCTCGCTTGGTGTATCGTCAGGATCAACGTTCTGCCTTCATTGGCCAAACCATGAAGAACCTCGAGGATATTGTTGGCAGTGAAGGCATCCAAGCCGGAAGTAGGCTCGTCGAGAAGCAGCACTCGTGGATCGGTGAGGATTTGCACAGCAATGCTGACGCGGCGTTTCTCTCCGCCCGAAATGCCCTTGATAAGGTCGCTTCCAATGAGATTGTTCGCACAGTCCTTCAGGCCCATCTTGAGAAGGACTTCTTCGGCTCTGTCGTACTTTTGTTGTTGGCTCATCCATGAAGGTAGTCGCAGACCTGCAGCAAATCGCAAAGTCTCTCGCACAGTGAGGGAAGGTAGGAGTGCATCGTCATCTTGAGAGACGTACGATACAACGGATCGAATGACCGAGTCAGATGGTACCGCTCCATTGAATGTGAGCTTTCCTGATGGAAGATACCTTGTCCCCATAGACCCCTTGAGCCGCATTGCCATGGTATTGAGAAGGCTGGTCTTGCCCGAGCCGGACGGGCCCATCACAATGTTGAGTCGACCCGCCTGGAATGTAGCATTGACGGGATTCAGTATGACTTTTTGCGTACGCTTCTTTCCAGGAAGGAACCCTTTAACCAAAGCCAGTCCGAATTCGCTAAGGCCGACGTCGATTGCTCGCACTTCCCTGATCGATCTTGCGGTCATCTTCTCTTTCCCTAGAGACAAGTCCTTGGCGGAAGACCTTTCTCGCGCAATCGTCATTTCTACTTTCAAAAATGCTAGGCCAAACCATGTTGTGATGAAGAGAAGCCCAACAAAACCGACCATGGCTAGGATGGGCCGAGCAATCCAGTTCTTCGGGAAGCCAAGGCCGTCCATGATATACGCTCCAGTGTATGAGACACAACCCGGGTTTGCAGCGCCGCCTTCCAATGGGCAATCGTAGAAGCTGTTTTCGAATTCATTTCCACACAGCCCACCAAAAGCATAATACTAAGTGCACCAAGTCAGTCCGTTGCGTCGTTTTCAAATGAGGAGCTCCCATGCTTACCGTGTATGTCGCATATTTCAACCAGCGCACATAGACCGGCAACGTGCTACTCTGTACGAAATAGCCACATGCCATACTTTGGAGGGTGTACGCGAGATTGCCGATGAGACTTGCGCCAGGGAAATTTCGAACTGCCGCCACCGAGGTCATGGCCAACATGAGGGCAATGTAATGATTCAGCAGGTTTATCGAGAAGAATGTGAAGAACTTGCCCACATCACGATCGAACCCCACCATGAAATAGAGAATGACGCTGTACAAGAATGGAACAGGAACATCTTCCGTAAAAAAGCCAGCAATCCGCCGAGAAATGATGAACGGCAACGCTGTGACACATCCCTCGTTATGTTCGCGATCAAAAGTAGGAATGTCGACTGTCAAGCGGTAAGTTTCAAACATCAGATATAAATAGCCCTGCAATCCAACGGAGGAATACAGAGCGCCTTCCCTAGACCTGATGCCTGATTGATCCCGAGGCAATGCGTAGAAAACGTAACCCAAAATGATAGACATGGAGATGGCCTCGCCAAGTGAGCCCGCCATTCCCATAGGATCTCGGACGGTCACTTTCAGATTTCGGTCCGTCAAGACACGAACTTGACGGAAGAAGCCAGCGTGTTGGCTTTTCGCATACTTTGCCGGTGCTTTGGAAACGACATTCTGGTCCGAGCCTGTAGGAAATCGGATTGATCGTTGCTCCGTCCAAGCGCTTTTCAGTATATGCACTCTTGCTGTGGATTCCTCCTCCAGCTCCGGCGTCCTGTTGTCTACGGCAGCATTGTCGACAAAGAACTCGGCGGGATTGACGAAGGCCGGCAGATTGTATCCAAGGCCCGAGAACCATGGCTCGCATTCATTTCTTGGGCCAGAATAAACTGGCGACCCTCGAGACAAGATGATCAAATTGTCAAACAAGTCCCAAATTTCCGATCGTGGTTGGTGTATGGTGGTGATTATTGTTCGACCCTTTTGAGCTAGACTTTTCAGAGTCTTGACAAGTTGATGAGCGCTCGTGGCATCAAGACCAGTAGTCGGTTCGTCCAGGAAGAGGACTGACGGATTAGCAAGTAGTTGTACACCAATACTCGTCCTTCTTTTTTCGCCTCCAGAAAGACCTCTGCGTTGGCTATTCCCCACTCTGGTATTTGCACATTCTTTGAGGCCTAGTTCAAGAATCACTTCCTCCACTATGCGCCATCGTTCTTCCTTGGCCACGGCCTGGGGAAGTCGTAGGTCCGCAGAATATCGTAGAGTTTCCCTTACGGTGAGTGAGGGTATGAGAATATCCTGTTGCATTACGTAGGCATGACTGATAGAGTTCACCCCCTTTTGTTCGTTGAAAAGGATACTTCCAGTCTGCGATAGCCTGCCGCTGAAAACTCGCTCGGCGACAGTGTTCAGCAAAGTTGTTTTCCCAGAACCGCTGCCTCCAAGTATAGCTGTCAAAGTCCCACTCTGAAGCGAAGCGTCGATTGAGCTGAGCAGAGTTTTCGATGTACGGGTAGTGCCCCCCTGTGTGGAAGACCTTCTGAACAGCTCTGGATATGTCGCAGGCTCTAATATAGAAGGTGAAGTGTCAACTTCAACTGAGAGATCTCTCAGCTGGACATCTACAGGGTCCACATCATCGAGGGAGATGTGGCCAACAACCGAGGGCGCTCGTTGTTCGTTGTCTGAATATACATTTCTCGGAACAGATGTGGATGGGCCAGGAGCGAATTCATCCCTCGCCATTCCGAGGTAGGCCTGTTCCTTCTCCCGAGCAGAAATATCCGTCGCCATCGCTACTGTCGTGCAGTACAACAGCGAGTTGATATATCTTCGACCGTGATCAATTCTTCTGTATCATGATCTCTTGTCTAGTCGGCTCGTGGCGTCTGAGGAGAAACCTGCGTTGACCTCTAGGTCGCGGTATAATGTCCTGGCGCAACCTCCGAGTTGCAGTATATTTGCGAAAATCAGACGCGAGCCGCCGTCAGCGTCTGAAAATCTTGAAGTCCTCTCGTCGAAAACGAGTCTTCATATGCGCGATAAGATAGAACGGTGGACTGCGAGCAGCTCGTCTGAACTTGTATTGCGAGAAAGCCGTTGGAGGACCGGGCGCTAATCTATTGTCCATTAAAATGCTCCAGGGCAAATGATCGACAACAAGCATTAGTACGAGCTATGCAGAGTCGGGTTGTCCAGCTCGGCTAGCAATGCTCATTTTGAAAGATAAAATCGGGAATCATTAGATACACTATGCAATAAAATCCTCGAAGACGGCTCGCTTGGGTGGTGGAATGGGAAAAACATGGAAAAAAGGGTCCGCAGACTGTGGGGACGAGGCAATATTGCTCCCCCTGTACGAAGTAGGCATATGGCATTGGCGGTTCGAGCCAGCGATCTAATTACCGTTTGGGGGCCAGTGAATTCGTTTCGTGGCGTTTTGTTTCCTTTGCCGAGCTGGCGTTGGGGAGATGGAACCTTCTGTCACTTGGCACTGTAGTGGTTGCAGGCTCAATCTGACAGGGAGTGAGAACGCCGCCGACTTTTGGATTGCACAGCGTCGTATGTCGAGCGAGCGCACCAGTCCATCCGAGGTACTCTGTACAGAGTACGAAGTATACGCGATGTGCTAAGCGAGGTCGCGTCTGTGCCGAGAGCAGAAATGTGATTCGACGTTTCGAGATAGACGAGACGATGGAGCAAAAGCCAGTGGTCTCGCCGTCCCGTCTTTGCCTTCCAGGCTGCCCCTCCGGGCAGACTCATCCTTTAGTCCTTGTTCCCATCGTGGAGAGCTCAAGGAAACGCATGTTGGCGGAGTCAGATCTTCGGGCCCAGTGTTTGACCTGTTCTCGAAACTCCTTCGCCCACGGTGAGCTTGAGCGACAAGCTGGTGGGGTTCTGTACAAAACATACTCTGTAGGTAAAGTAATGGCTACATGATATGTCTCATCTTGTGTGTCGCGCAGAGAGACAGAGAGATCGAATCGAAGCATTGAATAGGACATCAGAAAGAATTGTGTTGGTTACCGACTTTTGAGCCAGGGTGTCGGGAACGAAATGCTCCGCGACCTTGAACCATGTAGCCATCACGTTCGGTACCGTGGGGGCTGTAGAGGCCATGTTGCTTCGAGATCATTGCCCAGAATGGGACAAAGCATGACAAGGTGGTAGTATCAGCTACTGGTAGGCCCAGTCAGAGTATATGTCGGCTCTTGGCGTGGAGTTGCACTCTATCTCAAGTGATATGGTGACGCAGCAAAACAAAACGCGACTTATCAAGGCAGAAGGATGATCAGATCGATATGCCGAAATGTCGCTTCGCTAAGAAGGAACGCCCAAGGTTCAGGGTCCTAATCCAGCGTACGCATACATTTGCTGCACTCGGCAGCCGAGGCCCCCTAGCAGGCACGCGCTAATAGGCACACGGTCCACTAAACTACCTAAAAGTCCCCGTAAGCACGTGGCGCCAATGTGGTGTCATGAAGAACATCGAAGTTGCAACGCGCTTGTCCTTCACTACGACGGACACCCGAACTGTCTGGTATCTCTCAATCTGCTAGACGCAGCCTTTTCATTACTTCACTTAGACTGTTGATCCCTCTGATAATGTTGTATGCCCCGTTTTTGCTTTCTATTCCTCTGATTCTGGTGACAATGCCCGCGACCGCGACGTGCCGAGATTTGACAATCCTTGCACCAAGTGGCGAGAACATATTGACTATATGATGGCGTCGCTCTTCTGCTTGAGGGCGATGCAGTACTTGCTGCCTGCGCGTATCTGATCTCCTTTCCAGATGAACCAGAAGGGAATGACGCACATGACCGCACTCAGCCCTGCCAACAAGCTGCAGGCACCGGCGATGCCCAACCTCTCAAACAGGGGCACGGTCGCAAATGGGAGGACTACGGCCATGAGCGAGCGGCACATGCTCGCGACGGCGTGCGCAGACGCCGCATAGATCTCGTACGCGTCGCTCAGGTAGTTCAGGAGGGCCATCATGATGGCCTGGAAACCAAAGCCGAACAAGAGCCCGGCGAGCATGGGAACCACAAAGTGGACACCGTGCCGGCTCGTCCAGCCCAGCCAGAGCAGCGACACGACGAACAGCGGGCCGCCGACGCAGGCCAGAGGCAGGCGCCGGGCTTCCTCCCGCAGGGACCACGAAGCGTGTCTTGCCCGGCTCCGCCGCAGGTACGAATCGTACCAGTAGAAGGCTGGAAGTGTCAAGAAGGCCCCGAGCCCGATCGGCAAGAAACAAAGACCCGTGACCCCAGGCGAGAGGCCGTAAAAGTTCTGGAAGATGATCGGGTACGCCCTGAAGCTCATGTAGAAGATTGCATACACGAGCGACATGTAGGCCGAACAACAAATGACAATGGACTCGGAGACCAGCATCCGGATGGGCCTCGTGAGGATGACAGTCATGAAGCGGGTCAGGGTAAGAGGATCCCGTTCCGACGCTGCAATGACGTTCAGCGACGGATCCTGCTTTCTCATGCGCGCGGCCTTCACCGACAGCAGGCGTGGGCCAAAGGTCTCTGGCAGAAAGCACAGTAGAATCATGCTGAGAACAGCATAGATGAAACCTATCCAGAAGCACCACCGCCAGCCGATGGTGGGTGCAGTCCATCCCGAGATGATGGGCGCGAATATGGGTCCGAGAACCGTCGTCGCGTTGAAAAACGCCATAGCCCGGCCCCTCTTGACCGGTTCTCCGTACACATCGGCGAATATGCCCGTCGTGACGGACAGCGGCGAGCTCGCAAAGGTGCCCGCCGCGAACCTGAATCCCAGCAGAAAGGACCAGTTCGGAGCCAACGCGCACGCCAACACCGAGGCACAGTAGCATGCAAAGGTCCCCATGAGCAGCCACCGGCGACCAAAGTGTTCACTCATGGGGCCCCATATGAGTGGGCCAAAGACGTACCCGACGAGATAGATTGAGATTGGCAGAATCTGCTCGTTTTGCCCATTGATGCCCCAGTCTGAGGTTATAAAAGGTATTGCTTGGCTGGGCAGCGAGCTACCCATGGTACTGTTGAGAACGAGCACCATGTTTGTGACGACAATCAACTTCTTCCTCCACGAAGGCCAGTTCCTCGGGTTCTCAGGATCGCCCTCTTCCCACTGGATCACCTCGACTGGTTGACTCACGTGGGCCGAGTTCACCGCCGTGCCAGCGTCTGTTTCGAGCTTGGCCGGAGGCGAGGCATCGTCTGAGTCTCCAATGCATGTCAATTCATGTAATTTTGGGACATGATGTTTGTGCTCACCATGATGACTTGTGCCAGACACATTCTGATTTTGGTTGTGGTTGATTGATTCCAGCAGCATCTTGTTCACCACATTACACATCCTCACTGAAGCTATTGATAGAATTCATTTAATGATGGGTAGAAAGTTCTACGTCTGTGCGAATGGGCCATTGAGAGAGCCATGCTTGGTAATCCAATCGTGATCAGCAACCCAGATTTCCTCATTGTGGTCAATGACACTGACAGCGACGCAGTTATGTGAGGGGGTCGAGGGTAAAGTCATAGCCTAAGCGGAAAGCCGACGAACAGACCGACTTCGGAGACTTTTATGCACGGTCATGTCTCTATAAAAGCTGCAGAAGTTCACATGCACGTATAGCACGCCACGTGACTAAAAACATGCAGTTGGAGATTTTCGCCCGTTTGGTATAAACGGGTAGTTGGCACCGGTTGTGGATATACTTGGATCTCATCGTCTGCTAGCTATCGAATCGGGTAATTTCCCATGTCATGCCCATGTAATATAAGTCGTGCGATCTTCTGGTCTCGCCGCGGTACTCAAATACAAATAGATTGCTTCTACTTGGCTTTCTTGGATTACTTCAACTATATCCTCCGAATCAATCCCAAGGCTCTCCAAAAATTTGTCGCACTCGGCATGTGTAGCTACCGGCAAGCAGATTAATGATACCAGGGTAGAAACAGCAAGCAAAGCGACCCATCCTCATTGTCGGACCAGTCCTCACTGCCCACACACTGTCTGCACCAAAGCAGGCCGTACGGGTCGTACTTCTGCTTGATCTCGTACAGTCGATCGTAGTGCTCCCCGAAGAAGTCCCACTGCCAGCCGGGCTCGTTTTGGTTTGCCTAGCAGACACAGCGTCAGCTCTCTACAAACCAGGAGATAACTCGGGAAACTTGGGAAAAATCTGGCTTACCTCGTTGAAGTAGGCTCCGGAGTTTGGATCCAGCTGTTTGAGCGCGAGCAGCTTCTTGTGAGTAATGTCGTTGTTCATGGCCGTCTTGATGTCTCGAGGAAATGAGTCGTCGTAGTCCAGGGTCGTGATCAGGTGCACCACTGTGCTGCGCCAAGCAGGATTCAGAGCGCTGTCGACGGGCGTCCAGCTAGCCGTCAATGTGCCCGACATGGAGTAATTCGGCCAGCCGTCCTTGAAGCAGGTGTCAGCCATCGCCATCGGGTACGAATTCGGGGGAAACATACAGATGGAGCAGTAGCTCGGGACCTATCTCCTCGAGAACTTCAGCCAGGCGCGTGACGTTCTGGGCCGCGTCTCTCGTGATTAGTCTCGACGCCGACGCAGCAGTCCCGCCCGCAGAGTCGCTTGGCAAAAGCATGTCAAAGAGATCCATCAGACTGTCAAACTCGAGCGCCTGAGCATCGTAAGTTATGGTTCCCGCATTCTTCGCATTGAGCAGCAGCTCCCGGAATGACGCCGTGATGTTCTGGATCTCATCCACGGTTCCATTGAACATTGCAAGTGTGCCTCCCAGAGACAAGGTACCGGATCCAGGCGGGCCGCCGATGGAATAGTATCCGTGGACGCCGCGCTCCTTCATGTCCGGCATGAGGGACAGAAACTCTGCTATGACGGACCACCAAGCACTTGCCGATGCGTTAGTTGTTGCGGCAATGTCCAGTCCGAGCGCTACAATCCCGACGGATGGATAGGCAGCCATGGTCTGGTTGAGAATGACGCCGAACGTGCCGCCGCCGCCGCCTCTAATGGCCCAGAACAGGTCTTGGTTCTGCAGCTCGTTCGCGACCAGGACTTGGCCGTCGGGGGTCGCAATGGTGGCTTCGAGGATATTGTCCGCGCCCATCCCGTAGGTGCCGGTCATGAGTCCGTGGCCGCCGCCGGCGGACCAGCCGAGAACACCGACGTCCTGCAGAGAAGACATGTCAGATGCATTGATTCGGGGTGACTTTCGTCTGAACACTCACCAAACTTGTGCCGCCGACAGTGAGAACATCGTGCTCTGTTGCGAAATCAAAGAGTTCGCCGTCTTGTACGCCAGCACCAACGGTTATGGCGAGCCTGCCGGCAGCTGTGCCGTCCGAAGAAGTACCGTTACTCTGAGGCGTCCAATCGGAATGGAAATCTAGGCTTTTCAAGTTATGTGTCCAAATGCTTCATGAAGAAGCAGAATGTTAGAGGATTTCAAGTTGATTGGAGGAAGAGAACTCACGACAGGCCGCCGTATGCCGTGCTCCTGTACGATAAAGTCAGCCAAAGTTTCACAATCTGAGATGAGTACAGAACTCACTTGGATCCGTGTCCAGTGTTCTTGATCGTCATCCTCAAATTCCGCGTCCTAGCAAATCCAAAAGCCGCTTGTACGTCACTGGCGTCCGTGGCATTAACCACGTACTCGGGGTACCGCCCCAAGGAACACCCTTTTTTGCCGGCGTCTACATCCCCCAAAACCGAAGTGCCATTTGGATAGATGGGATTGCAGCTGCTATTCGCCCAAGCGGGATCGTGGAGGCTGATGGGGTCTCCAGAGTGAATCGCGGACGTCATCCAGCCCTCCAGCGCCAAGTCGCATGCCGTGGCATTGTAGTTTGGGAGGTCCGGATAGCAGACAGATCCAGGCGGGACGGCTCTGATCAGTCTTCCTGAGATGGTCTCATTGAGGGAAGCCCAGTCTGACTCGGCAGGCCAGCAATCATCTGTCGGCACCTGAGGGAGAGGGTGAGGTTAGCAGAAAACAGAAGTTCGGGATTGAACAGACATACGCATTTACAACTAGAGGCCACAGCGATGCCCAGAAAACTGAGGACCAGGGACGTGACTCGGAAGACTTGCATGATGAAAAGAAATCAGCTGCAATCTGCGGTGCAAGCCTATTCACCGGACTCATCAGAGAAGACCAACAATTCGGATATAAATACGCAGAACATTCAAAATGAAAGCATCTCAATTGATTGTAAAGGAGCGGGACCCACCAGATGGTGCTTGAAGGCTCTCACATGAATACGAAAAACCAGTGCATCGCCTCGAATAGGTCAATTTGTTTTGTTTCCAACAGTCATCCAAAATGATAGCTATGCAGCATTTCGTCACATACGTCGCCTTGGGCGGTCTATAACTCGTTCGTCCCGAAATGAAGTGTGGCCTTGTTTTGTGGTTCGTACAGTGGTGAGCAGTTCCTAGTGCTGCATCTACCCGTATACCACCTTGGACAAGGACCACCCAAGCGCCAATGTTATTCGCATTGGGTGCGAAAATTCAGTACCGCCCTATTCGACCTGATGCGAAAAAGGAACACGATGGCGACCAACGAAGATCGCAATTAATACTCCTAGGCAAACAGGCAGCAATTATAATATTCTTGGCGGTGCATATGCCTATATACAGTCAGTCGATTATATAGCGTTATTGGGCACACTGGATGGTCCGGATATGTTCTATAAACAGCTCATATAAAAAGGCGAGAACATGAACATGCGCACGTGGTCAAATTATTAAAGATGTTTGGAGATGACATGATGATATTATGAGACGATAATCTCTTGTTTTGTTTCTATCTACCTGATGTAGTAAAGTGGCCGATTCCAAGAGGCATATGGCCCCGGCCTATCCTGGACGCCCCGTAGTAAAGTCGTAGGCGTCAATAAGATATGGAAAAGATAATGTTGAGAGCTGACCCCAGGCCAGTCTGTAAAGCAGATGATATTATTATTTTGTGATGACCGAGACGCCGGGCAATGCAATCATGTTTCCGTCCCATTCCTTCCATCTTCCTCCCAAATGATGTCGTTCTACGCGTCGCCTCACGGACTAGCCTTGGCCACATCACCGGTCTCCCGCCAGCGAGGGGGAGTGCTGGTGGTGGCTGGTGGGCGGCGGGCTGCCAATGTGGTCGCTCATGGACGCGACGGTGGACAGGGCGACGTTGTTGGCGTTGAAGCGCTGCTCGTGGTCGCTGTCGTTCATGACGGACGAGGTGCGGCTGGTGAAGTAGGCGCCCTCCTCGGCGGAGCGCTGGGCGGCGTCGGAGGCGGCGACGGGGTTCTCGTAGCCGAGCTGGGAGAGGATGCGCGTCGTCATCTCGCGCTGCTTCTCGCGCAGCTCGTGGTTCGGGTTGCGCGTCGGGTCGTTCTCCTCATCGCCGTCCTGGCCCGGGTTGGCCATCTCGTACTCGAGCACCTTGATGAACAGGTAGAAGGCGACGGCGAACACGGAGCCGATGCCCGGGCCCACCCAGTAGATCCAGTGCTCCGTGTCGAACTTGCCGGCCACGATGCACGGCCCGATGCTGCGGGCCGGGTTCAGCGATCCGCCCGTGTAGTAGACTCCGACCAGCTCGGCGATGAAGAGGGCCAGGCCGATGCCCACGGGGGCGATGAAGGTCGACCGGTGCTTCTCCTTGGCAAGCATTAGGATGGTGAAGACGAGCTCGGCGGTCATGAAGGCCTCGATGAAGAGGCCCTGCGCAATGGACGTGCCGTCGCTGAGCGTCGTGCGCACGCTGAAGGGCGTGGGGAAGATGGCGACAATGAGTGCGGAAGCAGTGATGCTGCCGACGATTTGCGAAAGGAAAAGAATTATGGCTCTCGTGGCACCAATGGCGCGAGTAGCCCAAAGAGCGAGTGTAACCTATGAAACGGACATTAGCGACTATATGATCTGACGGGGAGGAAGCTCTTCACTTACAGCAGGATTGAAGAGTCCACCAGAGATACGGAAGAAGACCCAGACGTTGACCATGAGACTGAAGCCAAAGGATACCGAGATGTAGAGCATGACGACGGGGTCAAAACCGACAGTGGCGTTGGTCGTCGTCGCCTCCGCGGGGGTCTTGGTCTGAGCATTGGCGACCTGTGTTCCGGCGAATGCAAAGAACAAGAACATGGTCGTTCCAACCCACTCACTGAGAGCAGCCACAAAGTGGTTCTTGGCCTCGCTGTTCATCCACATGGTCCACGGAAGTCTTGTCGGGAAGTAGTTCTCGTGGTTGTTGCTTGGCTGATTGCGACCGCCACGGTGTGCTCCCATGTTCGGGGGCACATAGCTGTTGCGGTTGTCGCCAATGATGTCGGCGTAGTTGAAAGGCATCTCGCCGCTGCGCCACGAGGTTCTCTTGTGCTGCGCTTGCAGGGCGCCGCCGAGCTTGTTCTGCCGCGTCTGCTCCTTCATGTCGTAAAAGGACATTGGCCTGCCGCGGGCGGCGAGGAACTGGTTTGCAGAGGGCCCGGCAGGCTCACCGCGGTTCTGGTCAAAGTAGGCACCTCCGTGATCGTTGTCCGAATCCTCGGCCATCTGTGGCGTGAGGGTGTGCGAGTGTGCAGTGACTGATGTGTTCATGCTGTTGGTACGTCCGGGTCGAACGGCGGGCCTGCCCCTTCCTCCCGGCGACCTGGCCTCAAGCGAAGCCAGCGCTTCTCTGTCCTCAAAGGACGGACCCCCAGGGCCGCGCGATCCTGCCATGGATGACGGCATGTTCAATGACAAGCTTGGGAAATTTTGATGAGCTGATGGTGGTCTGTTGGCTGACGGTGTTCCGAGGGCAGGACGATCGTAGGGCGCCTGGCCAGAGTCTTCTCGGGAATAACTGTGGGATTTTCGAATGGGATAAGGAGCGGCTACTGGGACGTCAACGTGCCGCAGTTGTTCGTAAGAAATGTTGTCTCTGCCTGAGAATGCCATTTCGAAAGAGGCGCCGGCTATAGGAAGCTCGACTATATATGCGTACGTATCGCCACCTAGTACGGTGTAGGTACTGCCCCTATAGAGGAGCTATCCAGAAAGTCAGAATTAGAAAAGGCTTGTGCGTCTTCTTGGTGGCTTAGGCGTCGCCGAAAGCTGAAACAGGTCGACTAAGTTTGAACGGATGTTTAGGACGTGATTCTAGCTGCTATGCTGGTGACCTAGATTTAGAGACGGACTCTGTGGCAAGATTATATACAGGAAAGCTATGACCATCGCGGGTCGAAAACAGTCGCAGGTGTTGCCTTTGTTCCTAACGCCGGTCGTCGCTGTTGCCATGGCACGATCACGATGATACTCCTCCTTTGCCCGTAGTCCCGCCATGACCCTACGCGACGGATGAAAAAAAGAGGCAAGAAAAAAATTTGAAGGCGATCAGAGGTGGCGGGAAAACACCAGGCAAGGATGAAGCTACGAATCGTGGTATCATGGGTGTCGCTGTCTCATCTGACAGAGCCGGATGGATGCGGCTATACTCGAGCATGGAGACCCCGGGTCCATCCAGGCACCAGGTGGGTTGGCATGGGACTCAGCCGAAATGCCGTACCTAAATTCAGACACTAGAGCACGCACATCTTTGTCAAAAGTTGTTATTGTGAAACAGATACTGGAAAGATGAGACTAGTGCGGCCAACTCAGACGAATAAAGACGCACGGAAGTTGTCATTATGCCATTATCTCGTTATATAAGAAGTCTGCCACTAGATAGCTCCTAAGATCATGTCAATTAAGAAAACGCCAGCTGCTGGTACTTCCGCCAACTCGTGCTTGATTTTGGACTTTAGTTAGATTTCGACTGGCTTTAGTGATTGCAATTGGAAGCGAAGAATCTTCTACGACGGCGCTAGAAGGATGCTTTCGCGTAGTAGTCGCTCGACTTACATACCGCTAACCACGACACTATACAGAGCCAGCGCGGCGCTATCAGCCTCGAAATGATGAAAAATGGGCCCATCAGGACCACGGACGCAACAGACTCCAGTAGACAAGAAAAAGGGCTGAGTGATGGCTTGCGATGCCTGCCATGCTTGCGATGCTGCTGCTGCGGTCCGCCTTAGATGCGACATCCCAGATCAGCATACCCTGGCGGCTCGCCCGAGAGCACAGGGTACACCCGTGATCCGAGCATCGAAACCCGAAACCGCGGGTGGCCAGCGGCAATCCGGCACTCAACCTGAAGGATCCGCTGCAGGTATTATCTTCATCTGTCCCTGCAGTCCACGTGCCTCTGTGGGAAATAAGTATGGGGAAACCCTTTCTCTCGCCCAGGACACAGAGCTTCCCGTGGCCCGAATAGCGGAAGGCTTGGTCCGGCCAGGTACCACGGTTTATTGGAACCCTGACGTAGATCTCGTCTTTATTACCACGACCTAGCTCCAAATTGTATGGTACTCGCCCACGCGGCCCGAAGACTAACCAGTTCTTTCACCTTCTATTGTTTCCTGATTTGGGAAGAGACATCCTGTAGGCAGTTAGAGTAGGTGATAGCACAAGGGAGAAAGTGAGGCGGGCGTAGTCGCAGAGATTTAGTATCGTTGACTTTAGCATCGTCGACTTGAACTTGGCAGAAAGACACTAAAACCCCAGATACTGAACAGTGAAACCGCCGTATGTGTGATGCAGATGAATTCAGCTTGTATGTTGCCGAGATGGAGGACTTTATTCGTCTGGAGTTCTAGCTTCCTACGATGGATACAATATGTTGGGGTACGATTTGGATCTTAGTGTTTTCTGGACCCAAAGACGTTGGTGAACTTGGAATATGTTGTCACGACGACATCATCGGTAACTTTAGTCTCGCAAGGCCAAGACGAGCGCCTCGGAGTTTTTGCAGAAAATTCTTGTCTTGCGAATGGAGTCGAGTTGAAATCAATCACATGATGACTCATTAGCAATCCTTGAGCCTCTTTCAATCCTCGCCAGCCCTAAGAACACACAGATTGGGCGCTTCTTGAGGAGGCTGTGAGCGGAATGGATCCGTGTCCTATGCAGCGTGCGGATGACTCTGCGGAAGAAGAGAAGAAGACCCTGATGTTGTCGAAATAGACGTTCCCCAGGAAGAAACTCGGACCTTTTCGCGGCCTCCATCGGGTTGTCAGTGGCGACAGAAGGGAAGGCATAGCCCGCACCCTCGGGAGCTTGCATCGGGCTCCAAAAAAGAGGGCGGATCTCTCAAAACTTTGCAGAGATGAGTAAAATGGGTATGGATGACCATGTAGGGATCGGAGAAAAGCATCGGAGAGATCGCGAGCAATTGCCCGATTGCACCTGGTCGACATCGTTATCCTGGCAATGCTGGCCGAGGCTCGGTGAGGCTTTCGCGGGAGGTAGGGTTCGTACGTTGGGCTGCTGGTCCCTTGGTTGCCCTAGGTGAACGACTAGAATAGGTCTAGGGTTTCACGGAACATGGTCAAACATTCAAAACTCTGTGAGCGTATAGTCCTGAGATAGCCTCACTTTTCCCCACTTCTGGTTTCCCTCAAGACCATAGGACGTTACAATCCGGTCTATGTAATGGCTGAGAACCAAACTGTCCGTCCACGGTTACGACCCCCGTTGCCTGGCAGCCTGGAAAAGCCTAATACCTAATACTTGGCCAACACTTCTTCAGTCCACGTCCACAACTTCTCTGCCAGCTTCGGGTCCTTGGCCGCCTTATCGAGCATGTCGTTGCTCAAGACTCCGACCGGCCTGTAAAATGCGCCGTTCACCAAGTCTGCCTTCGTCGCCCGGCGGCCGCCCACAGCTGATTTAGACATCCTTGCCACTCCTCCAAAAGGGGCATCCTCTGGATATACGAGCTCGCGTATACTATGGCTTTGCGAGCTGCGGATAGGTCTTTGATCAGGTCCGTCTTGACCATGCCGGGGTGCACAGAGACGGCCGTAATCTTGGGGTAGCGTCGCGCAATCTCGCGGGCGTATATAACGTTTGCGAGCTTGCTCTCTCTTTCAAGCAGAGAAAAGCCTCCTGTTAGCTGAGTACCTACTGTGCAGACTGAATTTGACTCACTCATAATGATAATATGAGTCCAGGAAGCCTGGTTTGGCATTCCGGAGATCGTCAAAATCGATGCCCTTCTTTGAATGGATCTGCCAGCCCAGCGACGTCAAGTTGATCACTCGAACGTCGGATCCGGGCTGCTCGGCAGTCTTGAGCAGGATTGGGAGGAGCTGCCGAGTGATCATGGCATGGCCGAGATGGTTGGTCGCAAAATGCTTTTCATACCCGTCTGCGCTGAGTCCGGCCGGCTGGTTCATTATGCCTGCGTTGCATCTGGGCAAACCAAGTTGCTGGTCAGAGGGTGTCCACTGTCGACAAGATCGCTTAATGGTCCCTCCACTTACAGCAGCATATCCAAACGGTCGTGGGTAAACTGTGAGCACGCCGTCTTGAGTCCCGCCAAGGACATCATATCCGCCTTGACGAAAGTTGCTCCCACATTCGCGTTGATGCTCTTGATCTCATTGACGACCGCCGCTCCCGCTTCCGCGTTGCGGCCCGTGAAGTATACATGGGCTGGATGTTTCTTCGCCAAAGCTAGGACAGATGCTTTCCCCAGCCCAGCCGTGCCTGCGTGTGGTCAGCTATCCATTGCGCAAGACTTGACCATGGACTTGCTGTACCTCCAGTAACAAAGACGACTTTTCCCTCCAGAGAAGGAATATCCTTCTCGGGGTCAAAGTCAGTGAAGCCAGAAATCGCTCCGGGCATGATTTCAACAGGTACAAATGCAATGATATCGGCTGTCACCCAGTGTCTATGAACAAGTATGATAGCAACAACATTGACGGCGCAAATGATCGTTTATATATGTGCTTTGGAGCCATAATCGTCTAGATGAAGATTTGTATGATTGCTCCACGATCCAATGAAAAGATGCTCAATCGACATTATCGCAATGTCTGAGACACCATAGTTGACATGCACCATAACTCAACCATTTGGCCATAATAGGCTTAGCCAATATGCAGGATAAGCAGACGGCAGCCCGCTATTAATAGGATTGATGACCGGGATATGGTGGATGTTGGATGGATGGATGGATTCTCGTCACGGGCAAAGAGTGACACCGGGTTTTTGACTACATCAATCATCATCGCGGTATCCGGAGACTTTTGACTTGTTCAATATCGTTCTCAGCGTAGCAGAATCATGCGACGTATGCCAAAGTTCCTCCGGCTGCCCGTCTATTCTCCCGACGCCAGGAACTAAGACACCGCCCCGTCGAGATCTAAGATCACTACTTCATGCAGCATAAGCAGCTTGCACCGACCTCTTCCCATCTCCAGCACAGGCACCGATGCATGATGGCGGCAATTACGATGAGATCCAGCCATCCAAGCGAGAAAATTGTCGAGGCAAGTCTGTAAATGATAGCAAAGGCCATATATGCAACATAAGACTCTGACATAGTGGTAGGCACGCACTAGGGATGATGATTGGACGGGTCTAAGCGATGCAGTAGAGCGAAAGAAGAGACAAAATCGTCTGCACCAACGAGCATGGAGTGAGTCGGTCCCTGCCAATAACTAGTAGCCGGCAAGTTCTCCATCTGATACCACAGCTCAGGGCGACGGAAGGCCCAGAAGCAACAGCAACAGGTGTCAGTCAAGGAGGTGGTGCCAATACGTGTCGATCAAGACCAGGGGCATTGCCTAGACGACAATGCCATCGGAGGCCTTTCCAGTACACGACGGGGTTCTTTGAAGCAAGAAGTTCAAGAATTGTTGAAGCCTCACACGAGACACATCCATGCGCCACTCTCGCTCCAGCCTTTCTCCTACTGGGAGCGTTTGAAAGCAGAACGCGACGGACGCATTATGCCAGCGATGAACGAGGAAGAATCATCTCCCCATTGCCGCCGTCTAATCCCGCCCATGCTTCCATACTTGACCGATCTAGAACTTCGGACAAGTGCCCTCGATTTCCACTTCCCCCTCTCCCCAGACCACCAACTCATCGTTCTGATCCAATTCAACGCCCTGCGCGCCGCGCTAACCAACCTCTCCATCCTGTCCCTACAGCACCGCATGCCCGCCGAGTGCGGCGCCGCGTTCCACATCCTGCCTTTTCCCTCGGCGCCGGCCATCATCCCGCCGGCGCTGCGGCCGACCGCGAAACAGCTGACCACGCCGCACGACCCGTGGATCGACATGGTGCCGTTCCCGGCCATGCGGGACAACCTGCTCGCGCTGGGGGACGGCGGCGTCGACGAGGACGACTTCTGCGAGGACGCGCTCGGCGGGCTGTACGAGGGCTACGACGAGGTCGAGGCGCGCGGGCTCGTCGTCTGGGGCGAGCCCTGGGCGCAGGACGGCTGGGAGGTCAGCGAGGGCTTTGCGAGAAAGTGGGCGCGGCTGCTGGTCGGCTGCGATGTGCTGGTGGAGGCTACGCAGCGGTATTGTCTGGCTAGGGGCGAGGAGAGGCTTGTGATTGAGGTGTGAACCAGGGAGGACTTGAGATTTAATGCTTTCAATTTAATATTGATGAGGTGTATCAATTTCGAATGGGTATTACTTGATGGCCGCGACGAGAGAAACGCAAGCTATAATGTAAAATCTAGATGTTGTTAAAAGTCGGCATCTCCAGAAAAAGAGGCGCTTAGATTGTAAATATAAATGTAAATCAGATGGTTTCCGTGTATAAATTCAGGATGTGCCATGACTTCACATTGTAGGAATAAGGAGTTCCGTCAATCAGCACAACTCAAATACCATCTTGTCCAACTATAAGGAGCAAAACAAAATAACGTCATAAATCAATCATACCTCGTCAGTCTATGATATATATACGCTCCATCGCACGCCATGCATTCGCTCAATCATTCCATTCGATGCTTTCTCTCTCGGCAGCTCCACTTGTGCTACTGTGCTGCGTTTCCCCTCAAAATGTCGTCGGGCTGGGCTTGTATGAGAAATACTCCAACCTCGACCCCGCCATGACACCACATGACCGCTATATTCCACCACTCTTTTTCTGTTTCTCTCTACTCGGTCCTCTTCTCGACAATGGCCTCGCCGACGGGCGACCCGGTGACGAAGCCGTTGTTGGCGGCGCCGTGCTCGTAGACCTTGGTGCCGCGCAGCCACGTCTCCTTGACGCGGCCCTGGAACCGGTGGCCCTCCCAGGGCGAGCACCGGTTCTTCCAGTGCATCCCGTGGCTCTGCAGCACCCACTCCTCGGCGTCGTCGAAGACGCACACGTCGGCGTCCATGCCCACCCGCAGCGCGCCCTTGCGGTGGTGCAGCCCGACCTGCCGGGCCGTCGCCTGGCAGCACATGCGCACCACGTCGACGACGCTCGGGGTCTTGTTCTGCTTCTTGGCGCGCAGCGCCGACGCCGTGTGCAGGATCGGCAGGCCCAGGCCCACCGACGAGATGCCGCCCCACGCGGCGAAGAAGTCGCCCTGCGCCGAGGCCTCGGTCGCCTTCCGGCCCAGGGACTCGGGCAGCAGCTGCAGGTCGGCCGTCACGTCGACGCCCGAGTCCGAGTGCCGCATGTGCGCGACCTCGGTGCTCTGCAGGTGCGCCGGGAGCAGCTTGAGCTCGGGCGTGCACGGCGAGTGGTCCGACACGATGGTCCGGATGCACGAGTCCTCGGCCACCAGCTCCTCCCACAGCCCGTCCTGGTTGCTCTGCTCCCGGATCGGCGGGCAGCACTTGTACCGGCAGTCGCCGTCCTCGACGGCCTCGGCCGCGAGGCCCAGGTAGTGGAAGCAGGTCTCGGCGGTGATGTTGACGCCGTTCTTGCGCGCGGTCTTGAGGATGGGGATGGCCTGGATGGCGGACAGGTGCACAATGTGCAGGTGCAGGTTCGTCGCCAGGTGCGACAGGGAGATGATCTCGTCAATGGCGCACGTCTCGAAGACGGGCGGCCGGGACTCGAGGAAGGTCTGGTACGCCTTCAGGTCTCCGTGCGGTGCCAGCGGCGGCTCGGAGGCCTGGACCTTGTCACCAACCGAGTCAGAAATAGGAGGAATCATCTCGGCGTGGAACATTAGTGTTGTCGGTGTTCCATTCAAAGTCTTCATTGCCAGTTCAATATCATTTGACGAGATGGCTGGAAACTCATCAACCTGGAACCATGTCAGTATCGTGTCATTTGATTTTCACTCAGCAGTAAGTACTTACACCAGACTCAATCAGGAATCCCTTGAAGCCGCGAACACCAGCCTCGACGAGCGGCAACAGCTCATCGGCATTGCCTGGGATGACACCGCCGTAAAAGCCGACGTCAACCCAACATTGTCCCTGGCTGGCAACAAGCTTCTCCTTGAATCCAGCGACTGTGGTGGTGGGCGGGATGGCGTTCAGAGGCATGTCAATCACTGTAGTTACACCACCCGAGGCGGCCGCTCGAGTACCGGTGCTGAAGCCTTCCCATTCTGTCCGGCCAGGCTCGTTGAGGTGCACGTGGGCATCGACGAGACCGGGCATGAGCAGTTTGGAGCCATGGTCGACATATGTGACGGAGGATGGGAACGACGACCTGGGCACGACAGCCGGCTCTATAGCCACGATCTTACCGGATTCGGCCGAGATGGAGATGGTGGCAGGCGTCAAGATAAGGCTGTCGTCCGGCAGGGTGAGTACGGCCCTCGTCGAAACGAGGACTGTGAGTGGTCCAGAGGCAACGTCTACCGTCATGGTCGAGCACTTTTTCTTGGTTCTATGCAGGTGCTAGATGCAGAATAATCCGGGGAAAGCAGGGATACAGATCTCGATAGCGTTTATGGTCGTCGACGATTAAGTTGGAAGGCCGGGCTTATCAGACACGGGCAGGTTGATGCTTATCGTGTGTAGATAGATAGTGGGGTGGTGTGAGGACTATAAAGGCAGCGGCAGGAATGTCGAGCCAGTGAACAAAGGCAAGTGCTCACAGTCCGTGGAAGAGTGGAGATAAGAGTTGAGGAGGATACTCGAGAAAGTGGCAGGAGAGAAGATTGAGTTCACAATGGCTTTCTTCCTACGAGAAGATACGGAGATGTAGCAGAGGGGAGGGCAGTGACGAGTGTTTTGGCGGTAAAGAGGTGTGAGGCAGACAGATGAATGGATGGGATAATGGGGTCCGAGACGGTGGCACTGATGTTCGGGTGAATGTGGAACAAAGACGGAGGGCGACGACTACAGAGGACAACAGGAACCGACACGAACGACGACGACGACTCATTCTGGCTGCGCTTCTTACCTCAGACGAGGCGAGTTGGAACCGATACCCACTTGCATATCCCGACCCTCTTCTTCCTCTTCATGTGTGGAGTTGGGCTGACTAGGGGACTACGGAAGCAAGCGAAACGTTATCAAGGTTATCCGACGACGGAGATGGTTGCCGAAAGGACAATGGAGCGACGAGTACCCTCACATATTACCCCATGGGAAAGTTGTCGAGGTCAGTAATCTGCGCACACGCGACACATGGGAGCACATTGATGAGAGATACCGACGTATTACGGTTGCCCAAGGGAGCGTATCGGGTCCCTCCAAGCAGCCAACTCTGCTCGGGGTCAAGATAAGCAACCTGCAGGTGCCATGTTGAATGGGCAGGAACTGAGATACGTACCAGTCAAGGCCGCGGCTGGACCCTTGGATTTCAGAGAATCTCGTCCTTTTTTGTCCTGACTTGACGGTCCCGTTATCAGAAGCGTCTGATTCGTCAGTGGGCTTCCGCGGGATGCTTCTAGAAGCGGTCTAGCCCCGTTGGCCCGTCTTCTTTGCGGAAAACAGCCAGACAATTAATTATAGCAGGTGCGGCCTTGGCGGGGTTCAGCGCGTACAATAGGGGATCATATCGGTCAAGTCCGATACGGTTATTTCCTCTGGTTCTGCACTACCAGAACCATCTTCACGAGCATGTTCAGTAGTACAGAAGTCGCCAATCTGCTTTCATGATGAGCTTGGTCATGTTTGCACGGTATTGCTAGATTCTCATGACCCTTAGCATCTTTATCTACTGTATGGAATCTAAAGACTTGAAGATTGAACAGAAAAAACAATGCACATGCTTTCCGCATTTCCGAAACTTTCCATTCTTCTCGTTCCTCGAGCCTTTCCTGATCACGTCTAGCCTTGCTAACGCGTCCGTTTTCAACTCTAGCGGCTCAACCGTTCCAGTTCTGACCGCCTAGAGACACTTTCCTATCGAGAAACGATTTCTCGATTGAATCGAGTAAACGTCTCATACCATGGTGTAAATATCGAGTAACGACAACTTCGTTCTCTTGGCCGATTGGGCAGTCGCCATTTCTCTCTGCATCGCCTACCTTATTAGCTCTATTCCGCCTTCATCTCCATTTCCCCAGCACTTCTCCATTTCCGCTGGCTCCGGCGCTGGCTCACGAACTACCGGGGCTGCACTGCCGTCTGCGTCTCCACGCCAACTTTCTGGTCTTTCGGCTATCTGCCACCCGTGGCAGCATTTGAAGAACTGATCAAATCAACCCAATGGCTGGGTGCAGTATAGAAGTATGACACTGGTGGTGGTAGCAGTATGGCATCATGCATACGATTTGTCATGAATTCCAAGGCTCTGGCTTCCTGAACCATTTTCCAATCTGCGGCGCCCGGTATTCGACGCTGTTAGGTAATGGAAAATGAAGCTTTACACGATCTGCCAGCGGCTCCGTTACACTGGCCGGGGGACCGAGCTGCCTCTCTTGGCGCACTCGGAAGATGAGATCGTCGCTCCTGCAATGGCGACCTCCGATGTGCGATGCTCCAGCATCGACCGCGCCGTCGGATGAGAGCGCTCCCTCCTATGGGAGATGGAGCATTGCAGCGTGCGCGAGTTACTATCCCTTTTGACCCGGAACGATCGATTTGTCGCTGGTTTGTCGGAATCGTGCCATGCGCTGGATCAGGGCGAGCGCGCGCCGATCCCCGCTCCGTTGTGCCATTGCAGTAAGCCGGTGAATGGATCTGTATAGATGTCTTTGATACAAAGAGCCACCCTTGATTCGGGGCAATCTTTGCATGGAATCCAATGCATCATCTTGACATGAAGCACGGGCAGGGCAGTCATCACGTACTCACTGCGCACTGCAAGACTGGCTGCCGCTTACAAGGCTCATTGCAATCGTGAGTGTTTCAGTAGGCTCTAGTGTTCATATGAGGTCTCTCAAGGATGAAGCCAGTTTATTGCTATGCTGGTCCACGTATGAAATCAAACGCCGATACAATGCTACCCCCGAAACAACTCGAAGCATGAGCATCCGCCAAATGGTCCCCTATTGATAGATTCAGCCCTCCTCTCAGCCCTATTGATGGTGCTCGCATCATACACAATGATCAACTTTGCGCCTGATCGTCTTGACACTTCGTGTGTGACCCCGATGGCCCTCTCCCTTGGTACCTTTCTGAAAAGGTAACGAGTTGTTCGTCGCGAGAGTCCTCTTGGGGTTGCGGATTCATCGCACTGTCATTCCTAATTACATCATCGTAGGGTTGAGGTAGGAACGGTCATCCTCGGGATCCGATAGATAGCCATCATCGACGGGACCACCACGTCGCCGCCGCGAAGAGCCCTTGACGAGAGGACCAGACTGCTGGGGAGGGTTGTTGACGGGAGCAGGAGCATTCCGCGGCCACGGAACGGATTGAGCCTGACAAAACTGACTAGGGTGTGGCATATAATTTGGGTCGGGAAACTGACAAAACTGTCCTTGGGGTAGATATCCTCCTTGGTACGGGAAGGCATTTGGTGGTGGGCGATACGCTGGGTGGTAAGACCCGCCCTGCGGAGGGACGTAACCCGATCCATAGCCTTGGAACATATTCTGGATGATACGACCTTGGTCAAATCGTTCTTTGAGCGCTGCCTTGTCACGTTCAGCAGCTGCTGCCTGTCGCCTGCGCTGCTTTTCGCTTGGAGGCGGCGCTTCATTTGCATGAGGGTCTCGATCGTAGTTGTAGCCGTCGTCGTTGTGGCCAAACCGTTCTTTCAATGCTGCCTTGTCATGTTCAGTAGCTTCTTTCTGTCGCCTGTGTCGCTTTTCCCGTGGAGGCGGTGGCGGCGCTTCCGCCGCTGGAGGGACTCGTTCGTCACCGTGGCCATCGTCATCGTTGCCATCGTCGTCGTGGCCATCGTCGTCGTGGGAGCCGTTAAAGTTTTTTAACGTAATGGTATTGGGGTCTCGACACTTCTCCCCACGTCTGTAGCGTTCCAACGATGCGTCAGCCTTTTGGCGGTTTTTCCAGTCTTCTCTGTCCCGAGGCCCCATGGATCTGGGCAACCGAAGTTCTTCCTTGCTGGCCGCCAACTTGTGTACACCCTTCTTACTGGACCAGCCGAAAGTCTCAGATTTTCCTCCGGGCCCAGAAGTGGTATCTTCCTTACGACGGTCGCGTTCATGGTCTTTTGGATCCATCTTGGTCTTGCTGTCGTGTCCCGAGCGTGCGTGTTTCATGGTTGTATTTTGGCTTCAAGAAACGGGGTGAAGATGAGGTCTTGGTGTTTCTGGTGTTGCAGTTCTAAGCTCTGCATGGAAAGTGTTTGCAAATATTTGTACTTATTCTTCCGAGGACTACTTCATCGATACTCGTCTGGGCGATAATGGATTGTAATTTAGTAAAGCCATCAATTGTCCACCTCGGTTGTGTTTAATAGCTGGATTACGAACAAAGGATACACAATGTCACGCAAAAATAGCACATTGGGAGAAAACATTTGGTATACATCCCAGTCATTCTTTGTTATGAACCAACGTCAATTTACTAATTATAGCTTTTCGCGAAGTCTCCTGTGATCCATACTTTGTTTGCGCCTGCCTCGATAGCTGAGGAGCAATCAGTACGGGCGCCGCTCCGAACAACGGGGACTATCTAGCTGGCTCCGGACTTGTCGGTGAAGAATGAATTCTGCAATCTACAACTGTTTTGCGACCTAAGAATATTGTTGCTGACGACGTCGAGCGAGATTGTTTAGGTACCTGTGAGGATAATCGCGGTCAACCGACGTTGTTCAATCGGGCTCGTCGTGCTGCTCATTATGCTCTGCCTCGGTAGGATGTGCAGATTGTGCGTATTGAGCATCTGAAGCTGTGTACTCATGATGAGGTTGACCTCCTTCCCAGCCGATGGGCCTGATGAGTCGGCTGGAGCTGCCGCCCTCTTGACAGTGATTATATTCTGTGTCAACTGGACCAGCTGCGTAATACTCGTCCTCTTCGTCGCAGCCGGTGGCCATGAAGGGTTGGTTGGAGCCGAAGCTGCAGTCCTCTTCGGGGAGATCGTATTCCGTGTCGACCGGGCCAGCCGTGTGGCTTCCTTCCCCCCAAGAGTTCTGTCTACGATCAAGTCCGTCCTGCTCCCATGCTGGATCTTCGTCCTCCTGGCGTTCGCCCTTCTTCTTTTGGCGCCGTTCTAAACGTATGTCGGATCTCCACGAGTGGACTGAGCCAACTGAATCGGGTGTAAGTGCTCGGCCCATTCTTTTGTTCATTCCTTCCCACTCCATGTCAGCACACTGTTCCTCCCAGGTTTGCTGATATCGCAGATATAATCCACGTCGTTTGTGTAAAATAGATAGTGGCTTGTGCATCCATAGTTGTTCGTTTGGTTGTTCAGCGTAATCTACGCAGTCCTCGACATTGTCGCGATACGGACTGTCGTGATGCGTACTGTCGTCGAGAGATGCGTACTCGTGGTGCGCGCTCTCGTCGAAAGACGTGAACTCGTCTTCATCTGGTGGCGCTGGTGGCTCCCCGTGGAATGTCCGCATCGTGGAGGCTAGGTCATTGCGAAGGTCATTGATCCTGCTGGGTCTGCGGTGTCTCTCTCTGTAAGTTTCTCTAGAAGATCCCTGACCATGGTCGTCAGGTAATGCTGACGTGCCGTTGTCGGCTTTCTTCTTCCGGTGAAAGATACCCATAATGTTGTCCGTGTTGTTCAAAGTAGGAGACGGAAGTATTGTTGTTGTAGGTGGTGTCTTGAAATCGATTGCTTCAACATTTCCAAGTCATTATAAATACCTACTCAGGAGTGCGGATTCATTTCCGAATATTGCCACTGATGGTGGATTTTGGCCAAGATGGTCACTTCATCATAGGGGACGACTGTGATTAACGGTTATTTGGAAATAACGATGGGTAGTATTATTACTCCCACTTATCATACTCTGAGAACACGCATATCCCAGTGGTGAATTAGAGTGTCAATACTGAACGCCAGAAACACCTATTGATGAGAGAAGCCTTCCTCCTTCTAAATCTTTTTTTCCCAACGGCCCCGCCCGCTTTTGACAACGCGACCATCATTCGGCGATGCAGAAAACCAATGCTGCATTTGAGGGAGCCTCCCGGATGTCCTTGGATTCGGCATTGTTGTATTTCGCGCATGCATCAGACCGCGGGTTATGTCGACCCAAAACATGTCGACCCAAAACATTTGCCTGATGCTGTCGGCATACAACGGTCTGACCCACAACGGTTCCGTCTGTATTAGGGCGGATCGCATAAGTCCTGCGTCTATTGCTGTGAGCGTCCTGTGCCGCTGGACCTCTGTGCCATGGACCATCCCAAGGCCATCGTTACTTTCACTAGCAGGGACTTCTTGACTCTGCAAAGACTTCATTTTCAGCATATTCTGAAGAGAGTATCGCCGTATGTGCATCGCTCATTCTCGAGTCTTGTCGACGAATCGTAAATGCCGGTAAATCCATTACGGCCAAATACCAGTGACAAAAGGGTCAATATCCGGGTAGTCGGCTTGCATGCCCATGATGACGCTGTACTCGTCTCTCAACAAGTCGGACCCTTCGTTCGCATAAGCAGCATACTTGCTGATCTCGTGCCGCCGCAGTGCCACGGTCCACGGGAAACTCGAGTGCGCGACGCCCATGAAAGCGCTCGCCTTGAACATGACCATAAAATCGACGAGCGCCTGCTGATCAAAGGTCATACCGTCGAGCCGCTGCCTGTCGTTTCCCATCAACAAGTCGTGCTTGGTCACGACCGTCACGTTCTTGTGTCCCGCGCCGGGGTTGGCCGCGACGCGTTTTCTCCACGCCTCGGCGAACATGTCGACCACGGTCTGGTTGCCGGAGGCCACGTAGACGACGCCGAGGCCCGACCGCTCGAGGTTCTGGAACTGCTGCTCGAACTGCTCCTCCATGCGCGAGAAGCGCCACTGCTCTGGCGGCCAGGCCCAGATGGCGTCCGACTCCAGGCGCAGGTGAGCGCCGTAGTAAGTGCCCGGATTGATGGCCGTCGTCGGGTCGATTGGCAGCGCGAACTTGCGCTTCATCTCGTAGAGGACCTTGGCCGCGAGGGCTCTGGTGTCGTTTCGGTAGGACAGGATCTTGCCGAACTCGTTGACAAAGGCCTCGCCGTCGTCTCGCACCGGATACTCGAGGAATGACTGCTCGAATTTGACGTGTACGGGCGCCTTGGCTGATATCTTGACGGACTGCTCCCCGAGCCAGTTGTCAAAGAACTCCCGCCATTGGCGAGGATGCCTCAGTCCCTCGCGGGGGTGGTCGGGTTCGAATTGGTCTCCGACTATATGGAGGGGCTCTCCCACTCGATGCTCGTATGCTGGGAACTCGTCTGCATGATTGTATAACCGCATGCCCGGGCATCCCTTTGACAAATGCGAGACAAAGGTCTCGCGATCCAACAGATAGTCGAGAGGTACCTCGGTAGAGGTCTCGATGTCGGCCAGAAGTTTTGGATTTCGGAGGGCCATGGAGGGAATCACGAGGGCCCCGCCGCCGTGAATGGCGTACCGCACACACTTGAGAATCTGATTTCTCACCATGCCAATGCCGCCATGCTGGCCCTCGCAGCTGAAGACGAGGCCGGGCCGGAACTCGGTGCGGGCGCAAATGTCTCGAATCGGCTCGTAGTCGATGGGAGCCGGAAACTCGACGTTCATGGCCGTGTGTACAAACTCCCTCTCCAGCTCCAGACGGTCCGGCGCCCCGTGGAATAACGAGGCCACCGCATCGGGAATATCAAAGACGAATATCCGAAAGCCCCATACGATTATGAAGCACGCGACAAGAAAAAAGACGACCCCAGGCCGTTCTGGTAGATGCATCGTGTTTATGAAGCGAGTGTATTATATAATGACGGATTTAAAGAAAAGAAGCCAAGATCAATGGCGAATACAGAAAGATGAGCCAAGCATCAAAGATTAGAGAAAGAAAAAAGATTGAACATGTGTAAATCATCCCATTGCGAGATCTGGGTGCCAAGAAGCTCAAAAGACAGCTTCTTAGAGGAAGACGATGTTACATTCTGCTAAGGTAGGAGAGCCCTGGAGAAGGGGCTCGCCTCTGAGGGACGAAGCGCAGGTTTCAGCTCGGTTTCATTGCAGCGGCTCGTCCTAGCGCGTTTAGCAGCGTTGATGACATTTGTATTTGATATCATATTCGCAAAGACGTAGAGAGTGTTTTCATTGTTATAAATTCTTTAAGAATGAAGTTTCTTTTGCAACATCACGAAAAGACGAAAGCCAAGAGTGATGTGAGCGTGATTGTCGCGGTTATGAAGCTTGGCCGAGTACCAAGATCTTGGCCGCTTGGCCTGCAGTGTCTCGGCGCGGGGATGAGGAGCCGCTCTACATTCTAGGGCCGGGAGTTGGAGCTCTACTCGCGGGGTTGGTGGGGGGCGCCCAATATCCCCAGGGCTTATTTTGTACTGGGGGTGGTCTCGTCTCGTCTCGTCTCGACTCCCGACTCTGCGAATAGGAACCAGGGAAGAGCAAGGGTAAGACTGGCTATGAGTAAAAGTCAGTAACATCGACGTATATGCACTGGTCCGTGGCAGGTCTCTGACTTTTCTTGATTCTCTTCCATATTCATTATAAGCTCGATCTTCCCTTGCACGACACTCAAGTTAGATACGACGTCGTTCATGATCCATGCTATTGGTCCAGGCTGGCTGCTCTGTTGTGCACGGCGCAGTACCGAGTAAAGGTGCGCTACAGTGTAGCACATCCGCCTCTAGGCACAGAAGCCATCCGCTATAGCTCCCGCAACAATACGAACCAACGACTCGCTCTGCTACAAGCGCCATCTCGGTACGAGTCAACGAGAGAGAAACCCCACGAATCCAGCGGTGAGAGATGCGAATCGTTCCTTCTTCTCACAATCAGACTGATTAATTTCACATGTCGTCACACTCCAGATGCCCTCCGATGCTGGCCACCCCTCCTTTCTGCTTGCTGGTATCTAAGTGCACAGCTGGTAAGTGGTAACCATGCAGGTCGCTGGTAGGGTCACAGCGGGGTGTCACCCGCCTCCGATCATCGACCATCATTTTGCTATCACGCGGCACCTGCTAGGCAAGAACCATCTTGTCCGGTCTGGACTCTGCTGCAAGGTGCCGGCCACGACAATGTGGAATTACGTAGAAGATCAACGAGTCGTGGTTGCCGTCGAGGTTCATCAAGCAAGGATGGATGGATCGGATATCGATAAAGCTGCTGGCCATCCATGGCTGGCCCAAGGGATATCCCAAATTCCAAAATCCGACTTATGTAGGCCGAGGGAACGTCGGTTTCTCGACGATCGCATTCCTCTTCTGTAGATATCATCTTGTATATCGTTATTCACTCCACCTGTTCCGTGATATCCGCATCACGATCCGCCACGATGCGTAACCTGTGCTCCTCCCGCTTCGGTTCGCTCGCCTTTGTCCTAGCGTCACTACATAACGGCCACGCTGTGCACGCCTTGGACAAGGATGCTTTCGACCCTCTCACCTATGTAGACCCGCTCATAGGGACGGCCAACTATGGAAACGTCTTCCCCGGTGCTACTTTGCCGTTTGGCATCGCAAAGGCCGTGGCCGACACCACCAGCGACTCCAACCAGGGGGGATTCACCCTAGACGGCACCCCCGTCTCTGGCTTCTCGGCCTTCCATGGTGAGCCAGCATTGCAGTACGAAGTACATACCTGAGTTGCCGCTGATATAAATTGATAGACTCTGGCACTGGCGGGTCCCCCAGTCTGGGCAACTTTCCCTTGTAAGTTATCAAAAGATGACAATAATTCTAGTGTCAACGGGAGATAGACATCTAACGTATCTCGGGTACAAGATTCCCATACACATCATGCCCCGGCGATGATATCGACAAATGCAAATTTCCAAAGAAAGAGAGGGTTCAGTATGGAAACTTTCGAAACGATAGTGTGGTGAGTATAGACCGAAAAACGGTCATCAAAACCATTGGGGACTGACCGTTTTAAGGTTTCTCGCCCGGGATATTTTGGCATTACATTGGACAGTGGAATCCAAGCCGAAATGACAGCGGCGCACAGCACTGCTCTTTTCCGCTTCACCTTTTCAGATTCCTCCAGCGGCAATGGCTCATATCCTTTGATTCTCCAAGACCTGACCGATCTCTCCAATTCTCGCCAGGATAATGCAACGGTGACTGTTGACGCTGGGATCGGCAGAATCTCAGGAAGTGGTGTCTTCAAGCCCAGTTTCGGCGTGGGGACCTACACGGCCTACTTTTGTACCGACTTTTCCGGCCCATCAATCCACGACAGTGGCATCTTTGTCAATAGTCGTGCAACCACGGAGACCCAGGAACTCAAAATCAACTCGGGTATTAATGGCTATCCACTTCCAGGAGGCGCTTTTGTCCGATTTGAGGACTCGGATACTCCGGTCCTGGCACGAGTCGGCCTGAGCTTCATCAGTGTATCCAAGGCCTGTTCCAATGCGGAAGCCGAGATTCCGGATTTTGATTTTGACACCATAGAGACGACTGCAACAAATGTCTGGAGAGAGAAGCTTAGTCCCATTACGGTCTCGACCGGAGGCGGTGTCGATCTGTCGCTAGTGACCAGCTTCTACAGCGGCATCTACAGAACCATGGTGAACCCACAGAACGTTAGTACTACAATGCGATACAAACGGACAGGCTGCTGACAATTTGCAGTATACCGGGGAGAACCCAAAGTGGGATCACGGCGAACCCTACTTCGACTCATTCTACTGGTAAATTGAACTGCTGCATTCTTGAGGAGATGATATTGACAGGTTCTTAGCTTGTGGGATAGTTTCAGATCTCAGCTTCCATTCTTGACCATCCTGGACCCGTCATCAGTAGCGCAGATGATTCGATCTCTGATCGACACGTATCGCGTCGAAGGATGGCTCCCCGACTGCCACATGTCTTTTTGCAATGGATATACTCAGGTGAGGCTCACCAGCAAGCATTAAAGACCTCAGCTAATGCTTTCCAAGGGAGGTTCCAATGCCGATGTTGTTCTTGCCGACGCCTTTGTCAAAGGCCTGACTGACAATATTGATGTACGTTTTGTTCCTCAAATATCCTGGGAAAATGAAACATGACTGACAGCTTGGTAGTGGGACACTGGGTATGAGGCCATTGTCAAGGATGCTGAAGAAGAGCCTTTCTTTTGGTCCATCCATGGACGTGGAGGCCTGGACAGCTGGAAAAGTTTAGGTTATATTCCAGTTCAAGACTTGGACTACAAAGGTTTCGGCACCATGACACGCAGCATTTCCAGAACTCTGTGGTATGTCAAGGCTACCAATCTCCATATTGACACAAAAGGCAGTGACTAATGAGATGATAGAGTAAACATTTGTGGTTCTACACATGGGGCACTGCGACTATCTAGGGCGGAGCTGTTGGCACAATGTACTAACTTGAAGCAGGGAATACAGCTACAATGATTATTGCATAGCGCAGGTGGCGGACGGATTAAACAAGAGTTCTGACGCGCAGAAATACTTGTCATCGAGTCAGAATTGGAAGAATATCTACAATCCGACACGGACATCTCTATTGTTCACCGGACAAGACACTGGCTTCGTCGGCTTTTTCCAGCCCAAGTATCTTAACCAGACTTGGGGAGATCAAGATCCGCTGTACTGCAGCAACATCGACACGACACCCAACCCGCCTTATACCTGCAGCCTGCAGATTACTTCTCTCGAGACTTTCGAAAGCTCCATCTGGGAATACGGATTGTGAGTATCACGAAAGTACATCCTTGGACGACGGCTAACCTTTTTCTTAGCTTCGTACCTCACGATCAAGCAGATCTAATGACGTCGTATGGAGGTCCTCAGGAGTTCGTTCGTCGTCTGAACTATCTCCATGATCAGAATATTACTGGTAAATGGTGTCTTCAGCCCTTCCGCCAAACCTTCTAACAAATTCACTAGGGATCGGCAATGAGCCATCGTTTCTCACCGTGTTCCAGTACCATTACGCTGGCCGACCCGCCCTTTCTGCGCTGAGATCTCACTTTTACATCCCGCGATACTTCAACACCGCGCCTGGGGGCCTGCCTGGCAATGATGATGGCGGCGCCATGGGTTCATTCTTGGCATTTTCCACAATGGGTCTGTTCCCAAATCCCGGACAAAACGTTTACCTGATCACGCCGCCATACTTTGAATCTGTCAGCATCAAGTCCCCCATTACGGGCAATACGGCTACCATCAGAAACGTGAACTTCGACCCAAGTTATGAGGCAATCTACATTCAGTCCGCCACGCTTGACGGAGAGCCCTACACCAAGAACTGGATTGATCACAGCTTTTTTACCGAGGGCAAAGAACTGGTTCTTACTCTAGGAAAGAATGAGAGTTCGTGGGGAACGGCCGTGAAAGACTTGCCACCGAGTATCAGTGACTATACCGGCTTCAACGGGACCTACTCAGCAAGGCCTCGGGCGCTCAAGTCTAGATTTCCCCGCAACTTGGCTGCGGGCGCCAGTCTTGGGGGTTGGGCATAGGGAGTAGGGGGAAAGGCTATGCGATGAACGAAGACACAATGAGCCACGTCATTCTACTTCTAATGCTAGTACCGCTCACAGAGAGTAGCTTCTAATTTGACTTTTTATTGAGCAAATTTGTATTACCTGTCTGATTGGCTTTGTCGAGCATCTCGAAACGTCTCATTGGTCCAAGAAATCGCCCGGCCGTGTGTTGCCAAGATTTCGTATCTTTATACTAATATTCTCCGCGGTGGGTGGCAGAACGCTTCGATGACAGAGTTTGCTTCTGATCAAGTTCATACAATGAGTAGCCAGCACTAACCTTGACGATATGGGGCAGCTGATAAGACACTCCGGCTCAGCAATATCTCGCATGGCCGATATGACCGGACACCCTCGGCCAAAGATGATCCATTTCTTCGTGGCCGGACTCTCGGTCGCATCCAAAGCGACCTCAACTTCTTCCGCGGCGGACACAACGGCATCGCGTACCGTGTCGAGCTCAGTACCACTGACCGCGAAGGCCCCATACGCCCACAGACACAACAGGGCCTGATAGGTGATCACGCAGTGAAACTCCGTCATGGCCGCCGGGCCCAGGTCTCTGAGCTTCCCGAGCACCTGTCCCGCGTACCACGCCGACCGGCGCGCCATGCGGCTCCCTGCCCAGCGGCGGACCAGGGCGAACGACTCCCGCGCCTCCCGTGCCGAGCCACCGCTGCCGCCCGCGAGCAGCTCTAGGTGATCCACGGGGGTGTGTAGGTGCAGGTGCAGCAACTCCATGAGGACGGCGGGCGACGACGACGAGGCGGAGCCCGCGTCGTCCGGTTCGTACAGCTCAAATACGTTCTTGAGGTTCTCAAACGGCCGGAGGAGCCAGTGGTAGTGCATATTGTCCGAGAAGTGGTCTCCTCCAGCAGGGTTGTCGTCGAGTTCGCCGCCGCCGCCCCAAGTCGGCGCCATGTGCAGGTGCCGGTAGCTCTGGATCATGGGCGCGAGGGCGTACAGCAGCAAGAGCCGCGACAGGGTCTGGTCGTATGCGTCCGACAGGCGCGAGAGGCGCGATAGGTCGGCGAGGCAGTCGGTGATGGACAGGCTCGCGTGCTGCGTGTTGCTCCCGTGGGCCGCCGCGGCTTCTTCTGCCCAGGCCGCGTCCGACGGGGCGGCCCAGACCTTTCTGGTCACGGGGAGCGGCAGGGTGAGCTCAAAGTAGGACAGCGGCGTGGTGCCGGACGTCATTATGGATTCCTGGTTGCTGTGCACGAAGACGTAAAAGACGAGCCTGGGACGTTTTAGTATACAGGAGCCAAGGAACATGGTGTGCCGTAGGTCTGTGCTTTTTACCTCTTGTATGACTCTTCCGTGACCCATCTCCTCCACGGGGCATCTGGCGATTGGAAGTCTGCGCGGCTAAAAGAGAGAGTGTTTGAATACATGGATCGCCGGAGACGACCGGCGCCGCGCAGTATCTGTTCGAACCACTGTATTAAGTCGACTTTGTTTCAAATTTTTAGCAATCAGCCGGGCGCACTCACTCTCAGCAAACTGCCGTTGCCTCCTTGGGCCATTTCGATGGTGCGCTTGTTGCTACTCCATAGTCCTATGTGATTGTAAAGAGAATATGCCTGGAGGAACTGAAGCTCGCCGGCAGGCTTCTCCAGCTTCGCTGCCTAGACGATCCATGCGTGTTAAACAAGACCTTCACCCGACGGATCATACGGGACAGAAAAAGACGGCTGAACGAACCAATCGTGCAAGCTGCGTGCCCAAGACGCCATGCAGCGCGAACCCGAACCTCTGCACCGCGGGACTCGCCGAGCGGACCGCGCCGCCGGCGACGACGGCCATGAGGAGCTCCGTCCGGACCTGCGCGGCGACGAACGTCGGCGCGTGCACGAACGACGCGTCCTCCTGCGCGGCGTGCCAGCCCACGAACGCCCGGGCCAGCGTCGCGAGGCCCTCGCGCGTCGGGAACGCCGAGACCACGGCCGCCAGCGTCTCGGGCTCGCAGGCGTCGACGGCAAAGGCCAGGAGGTGGTCGCGCGCCGACAGGTCGAGCCGGAAGGGGTCCGGGTGGGTCCGGGTGTCTGTGGCAGGCGGGGGCGGACTCGGGAGGGCGGCCGAGGGGGCGGTGGGTGGTGCTTGGGTGTGTTCCGGGCTGCAGCCCGCGGCGGCTATCCAGTCCGACACGCCAAAGTTGTCGTGGGCATATGGTGTCGTGAATAGGTAATCGTTGTTTTCTGTTCCCAGGAACATGTCTGGGAAGGAGGAGAGGAACTCGGCATCCTGCGTAGTCAGACACGAATCGTTGTGTTTGTGCTGGCCGCCTGACTGGTCTCGACGTTCGTGCGGCACATTCAGTACCGAGGAATACGTTTGAAGTGTGTCTAGTCTTGATGGCGTTGGGTTCAAAGTTGAGAGTGTACTGTTATTTTGCGGTCCGCTGAGAGAAGCGCTTGGTGTGATCTGAGAAAGTCCTGGGATCTCTGTACTGGATCCCGGGCGGCATTCTAGTCTCGCATCGAATGCATGAGGAGACCCTGGTTCTGTACTCATGCGCACATCTGCGGCCATCTGATCATTTATTTCAATGTCGCGCACGCAGCGGAGACCCCTTCTCGCACAGCGCTGACATGGGCTGCCATTGTCGCACCTCGTCTTGGTCGCGGCACACTGTTGGCATGCTTGGAGAGCTCGTATCCTGGTCTTGTGCCGGGCTGCTGATCTGCGGCTGGAGATACCTTCATTACGTCTTGTATTACTTTCAGCCTCGTCAGCTTGTATCTCGGTATATATGCAATTTCGGATGAGGGCGAGGTCACCTTCTCCTTGTTGGTACGGCACTGTTCTGAGTTTGGTGTAGACGTTGCATGGCGTAATATAAAATCGGATATAACAGGGAATGAAAAGGAATCACGTCGAAAGGTCTCTGTTCTGATTTGACTTGAAGTTTGTTCATACTCATACAATATACAGATCAAGATCAGTGCGGCAGCTGTGGCTGGGCCAAGATGAAGTCGTGATACCGGATGTGGGGTGGCATCACCGGAAAGTGGAGGTATAGATTTTGAACGGCTCTTGACCACTTTGAACAGGAGCTATGACGACTGAGACAAGACTTTCCCTAGGAGCCGAATTCCATGTGCAAATATTGAATGAATGATTCTATTTTTGTCCCTTATCAGTCGATCGGCTTGCAGAGGATCGCTTCCAGCGTCGTCCGGAGCAACTCCAGGTGCCTAAACTCAACTGCCGGAGCTCTCCACGCTATGAAGCCGTCCGGTCTGACCAACAGAGCGGCTCCGTCTATGAGCTTCGTGACTTTTCGAACCTGGTTATCTATATCTCGAAATGGAGAGGACTCATTGTTCACAACAAATCTGTCGATTTCCAGCGACAATGACCCGGCCGCCTTGAACCACGGCGAGTCGGCATCAACGGCCAGCAGCACAAAGTTGTGTTTCACAAGGTCGAGCGTTGATGCCTTGCGAGTTGGAATGTGGATAACAAGCAGCTTCACATGAGGCAATCTGCTACCAGCCTGGATAGACGGGTTGAAGGGGTCGTCAAAGTTCTGTTCATGGGTTGCGGATTTGCTCGCTTCTTGGATAATGGCGCCCGAGTTGTATCGAGGGCCCAGCTCACGCGTTTTTGGAATCGCGAGTATGCCTGGTCCAGATAGAATTTGCTCACTGGTACCCTCTCAGATCCATATGATGCGAGGAGCTCGTGGCCGGCCTTTCCTTGTGTGACATAGGCCAGTTTCCATGCCAAGTTGTAAGCATCCTGTCAACGATTAGGCACTGTTCCATTTCAGATAACTATAAGCCGACTTACCTGGATGCCCGTGTTGCCGCCCATGCCACCAGTAGGCGGCATGACATGAGCTGCATCTCCAGCGAGAAAGACGCGGTGACTCGGGCTGGACAATCTCTCGGCGCTAAAGCCAGCGACAGACCAGTAGCTGATGGAGTCTACTTGTATGTCGATATCGTCCGTGATCCCGGAAGCATCACGGAATAACTGCCTGGCATCAGCCGCGCTGACACTGTCCGGCACAAACGAGGTGCGGTCTCCGGCACGGGTTACGATCATGAAACCCCGGGTCCCTTCGGTTTCCAGACGGAAGCCGGCGCCGACCCTCGCATTATTGACGTACGTGACGCCGTGCTTGGCGCGGACGCCGAGATATGGTCTCAAGTCTGCGCGGAAGTTGACAGAGATGGCCGACCCGAGGATCCTCGGCCCGTGCCAGTCGATTCTCTCCTTGGCTCGCGTCGCGCTCCGGTTGCCGTCCGCTGCTACCAGGTACCGAGTGTGGTACTTCTTGATCTGGCCCGTGGCGATGTCCTGAACGATGACGATGACGCCGTTAGAGACCTCCTCATAGTCGAGGACGGCGTGTAGAAATTTGTGCGTCGCGCCGAATTCCCTCGCGCGGTCGCGCATCAAGGGCTCAAACATATTCTGGGTGAGCCAGAAGCGACCGACCGGAGACACCTTGGCGACCTCGTCGGGATCGCTCTCCTGCAGCGCCATGATGACCTTGCCCCCGACCAGCTTGTCCGTGATCAGCATGCCGGCGTCCAGGTCAAAGTTCTTGGCGCTGTTCTCTCGCAACTGCTCGTCGAGACCCAGCTGGCGGAAGATCTCGACGGAGCGGAGGAGGAACAAGGCGGCTCTCGGATGGATGGCTGTCGACGGGTGGCGGTCGAATGAGATGGAGCGGACGCTAAGGGTTGTGTCAGTACAGATCGTGAAATCTTGGGGCAGGAGAGAGGGCGAACCCGTGAAAGCCGAGAAGAGCACCCAGTGTCATTCCGACCATGCTAGATCCTATAATGATTACGGGCCATCGTTCATCTTCCAGGGGAATGCTGGAAGTGTCCACGTCACGGAATTGAGTCACAGTTCTTTGCGACCCAGTAATGGGAATAGTGTCATCAATCTGGGCTGTAGTTGATGTCATGTTGAAACGATTTTAGATAATGTGCTACCTTATCGAAGGTCTCTTTTCAGTCAGATCGAATTAGCCTGTGGCTTGGTCGTTTATATATCGTATGCTAGAGCTTCCTGTGTACTTTGTACGATGACTTGTTGTATCGTCTGTTAGTCTGGATGGCCCGATTGGGACGCCCAACCAAAATATGACCTCTTCGCCAGCCTTCTATCACTACATCACTTACCTTGACTGTGTCATCATTATCTTGGCAGTCGTACGGCACAGCCGGGCCCGGTGCATACGGTTCCGGGAGTCTTGATGGCGGCCCCACAATAGCTTCGGGTAGGCCGAAACTTCTTCGGGTCCGGCACAGCCGGTCATCCTTGTCAAACGCCGGCTACGGATTGATATACGTGTCTCAAATATCTTCGAGTATGAAGAAAAAGAATCGTTATTTGGAGGAAACCACCAACTTTTGTTTTGGTCTTAGTCACGGACTCAAGATGGTTGTCAAGGTGTACGGAGCTCGCTACTCGACTTGCACCCAGAGGGTACTAGCCGTACTGCATGAGGTGGACGTGCAGTATGATCTTGAATTCGTGGATATGACGAAGGGCGAACACAAGGTGGGCATTTCTAGCCTCTTGACGAACGCCCCAGACAACAAAACTAATTAACATGAAATCAGTCCCCCGGCTTTGTTCAATTCCACCATCCCTTTGGCGTCATTCCTGCCATCGAGAACGATGGGATTCGGCTGTTTGAGTCCCGTGCGATATGTCGCTACCTCGCAGGGAAGTACAGCCAGCCTCAACACAAATCTTTGGTGCCTTTGACACCAGCGGGCGCGGCAAGCCATGGCCTGTACGAGCAGGCGTTGAGTGTCGAGTACTCCTATTTTGACCCAGCCATGAAGACTTTGTCCTACGAGCTCTTGTTCAAGCAGTAAGTGCCGACAGATTTGACTTTTCCAGGGCATTTGATCGCTCATAGTGGCTAAGTTTGCTCATAGGGCCATGGGTCATGGAGATGGCGACCCAATCAAGGTACAATCAGCCAAGGAGTCGCTAGCAAAGACTCTGGATTACTACGAGTCCATGCTTGTCGGGCAGTCCAATCTGTCAGGAGAGGTATGTCATCTATTCCTATGACGGCAATGGAAGATTCGCCCCTGACGATTCCGTACCTAGTCATTCACCCTCGTTGACCTCTTCCACATGCCGTGGTTCCACTTCATGCCACGAATCGGTCTAGAAGACGAGATAGCCCGGAGACCTAACCTGAACAAGTGGTGGGCCAATGTGAGCATCCGGCCAGCGCGGAAAAGCGTTGTCCAGACAAATTGAGAAGATCAATCTTCGCCAGGGGAGATTGAGAAATTCTGAGGAAATAGCAAATCGGCGAGCTACTCGAATAACCTAAGGAACCCAAAGGGAGAGGTACATGCAAGTTGCCTCCTAGGCTCCTTTCCCACTGACTTGGACATTCTTTTTCATGTAAATGTATCCACGCAGCTCCACATCACTGTTGTGTTAGATAACAACTCCTCAAAACACGTCTTTCGTACCTCTAGATGCCGTATCAATTGACCAGAGCCCCTTACTTCAGCACAGCCTTCGTGTTGTGATGGGCATTCTCCCCTGACGAGCTCCTGGGCAAACTTCAGAAAAGGCTTTGCCGAGACGAAGATCTTCGTCTTGTCCAATGATACATAATTTCACACGGCGCGCCAATTGTGATACCCCTTCCCAAGCTAACAGCAAGTCAAGCTGGAAATTGTACCATTGATAGGGAGAAAAAGAAACAGGAACTAGCGAAAGTCAATCAAGCACTTGAAGATGATTGAAATGGTATCTACCTGAACGGGTCACAAAGCTTGTCGCGTCGCTCCTCATTCTTATACACCTTGACAGGCAAGTCAGGCAATCTGTATGTTTCTGATTCGCCTCGAAATCCAACATGAAAGAAGATCGGCATGAACCACAAAATCAAATTCCACCAAGACGAGGGGAGTAGAAACTGAGTTGACTCGTGTCGAAAATTTGAGATTCACGTGTGGAAAGACAACGTTTCCTTATATCCTGCAACTGAGTCCGGATATTCCGCGGTGTGTATCCATCCGGGTACACAGCTGGCCTTGACGAATCCTTAGCATTACTGTCTAGACACCTCTAGGCTATCTTGAATTGGTCAAGGTGGACCGCCATCCCGCCACGTATGATTAGTGAACTCACCGCCAGACCTATGAAGAGTGTATTTTTACGTCTCATTCTCGATCCGGAGACGAAGTGATCCTGATTTGTACCTACCAAGAAGTTACATACCGAGAGCCGGAGCGTCTGCCGGCTGTAGTCCTTTGCATGGCAGATATCGTCCATTCCCAGCCACGATAGAAAGGGCTCGTCAATACAATGAAGCCAAATGTGAGGTACAGGTCAAGGCAATCGGGACGTTCGATCGCCTGCTCGTGTCACTGATCTACTCGAGACCCGGGACCCCAAACGTCGATCGAGGATGGAGACTCGCGGGAACCTGCATCCGTATCGAGTGAGGGTCTGGGACGTGCCACACTACACATTCCAGAATATGTATGTCGAGTATCCGCTACGCCATGATCCGTGCTGACCCGAATACCCAGCCATGTCGTCGGTAGCCCCTTGTAGTCCCCGGGACTGGTTTCCCCAGGCCGATCATTCCGCCCAGACCACGGGAGACTGGTCGCGGACACCTACCCAGACGAGAGGGTTTGAGAGGGAATTCAGGAGGGACCAGCTGCTGTCGGCTCGAAAGCCGTGATTGCGAGACTCCACCGGCAATTGCTTTGGGGGGATCCGCTTCGGTATTTGAGTCGATCGGCGGCGCGCCAGCGAAGCACCAAGAAAAGATCGTCCGCGATTGACCGTTGAGGGCAAAATGTGGAGCCGGCAAGGGTGATATTGCATATCGAATCAAGAGAGAAAAATTCCGATGTTAGACATTCGGTTCATCTTGTGATGATCGAGTGCGAGTAGAAAGCGGTCGGCGACTAGATGGTTTGCATAACGAGGAACTTCACTACCAGGATGGATCAGGGGGCTTTGGGCTTCAAGAATAACTTGATTATATTGTATTATTGAAAGAAATAGAGACATCAGGCCATGATGCCGGCTATGTACACGGACAAGAAGAGTATATTTTGTCTGCTACCTACAGCGAGCAAGGCCTCTAGGAGGAAGCGGCATCGGCGATGATGACATCAGCGGCCTTCTCACTGGCCATGTAAATGGCAGTGACGATATACATGCCGGGAATCTTGGGGAAGATGGAGGCATCGACGACACGGAGACCGTCGACGCCGCGGACCTTAAAGTTGCTGTCGAGCACGGCCAGGGGGTCGTCGTCGGTGCCGATGGGGGCGGTGCACGAGGCGTGGTGGCCCCAGACCTCGTCGCGGGCGAACTGGGCGAGCTCCTCGTCGGTGGACACGTTGGTCGGGGGCCAGACGCGCTCGAACGAGCCGTCGAGCGGGATGACGCTCTCGAACGCCTTGATGCCGTACTTCATGCCCTCGACGACGGCCTGCAGGTCCTTGTCGCCGCCGTCCTCAAAGGTGCGGAAGACGATCTTGGGCGTGTCGCGGGGGTTGGTCGAGGTGATGTTGACGGTGCCGGCGTTGTTGCGCGAGTGCGCCTTGAGCGTCAGCCAGGTCCAGGTGTTGAGGCCCTCGGTCGAGGTGATGGAGTAGCCGGGCTTGTAGCCGTTGAGGTAGGCCGGGATGCCGCCCAGGAACAGATCGGGGTCGTCGCCCTCCTCGGCGACGGACGAGTGGTGCAGCCAGCCCAGGGCGATGCCGTTGGTGGTATAGCCGCCCTTCAGGTCGCCAATGTTGTTGATCCAGTTGTCGTAGCAGGGGTCGTCGCCCTCAAGGAAGGTGCAGTCCTTGAGGAGGGAGAACTGAGAAGCGGCCTGTCCGACGACACCAAATTCGTATCGGTCTTGCATGTTGCCTCCAACGCCAGGCAAATCCTTAACAACGGGGATATCGAACGACTCGAGCTCCGAAGCGGGGCCAACACCAGAGAGCTTCAGAATCTGGGGGGTGTTGAAGGAACCGGCGGCAAGGATGACTTCGCGGGAGGCGTAGACGTGACCAGAGACACCCGAGTCCACAGTCTTGTTGGCAAAAGGGTCAGCACGGTAGAGGTGGCGGCCGTAGAGGTAGTCGACGCCGGTAGCCTTGGGAGTGTCGCTGTCGGTGTCGAAGTTGACCTTGGTGACGAGGGTGTTCAGGGCAATGTCAAGCTTGTACTTCTTGGAACCATCGGCATTGGTGGCGTTGGCAACGGAGACGACAAAGTCGCGGGGGCCAGAGCGCATGTAGTCGCCAGTGACGGACATGGGAATCTGGTACAGCAGCTCGTCGTCGTCGCGAGAGCTCGAAGGAGTGTTGACGTCGAGAGTCAGGATCTCCGCCAGACCAGTGACTGTGGCAGTGACGGCACCGAGAAGACCCTTGCCCATGGCAGTGGCAGCAGCGACGACGAGAGAAGCAACCTTGAGATCCTCGGCAATCAGAATGATGGGTGTCAGGCGAGTCTCCAGCCAGCCAGTGAAACCGTGGCCAACAACACTGTTAGGGAGGTATCGGCAAGCCTCGAGCCTCTCAAAGTATTGCAACATGTTGTCGGAGCTCCAAGAGTCATCGCCGGTCAGGGAAGCAATGTCATTCCAGTCCTTGTCGGTCGGCTTGATCGTGACCAGAGCGTTGTGCTCGGTACATCCTCCCAGGGCACCCGTACCTGTTCGTGATTAGATTAGAAGCCGTATCAATGATTGCTTTCGCGTGCCACTCACGAGGATAGTAGATTCCCAGCTTTTCTGCGCCCTCAGGAGGGTAGAGTCCAACGTAGTACTCGCCCTCCTTGGTCAGATACGTCATCTTGCTGTCCCGGTCCGCCTGTGTCGCGTTCTCGTAGTGGTCAACAAAATACTCCCATCTGATGGGGTTGTACTCCGAGGCATATCCGTTCAGGGCCGGAATTGCCACTTGTTTCTCCATGTGGTGATCCTCGCCCGCATCGATGAGCAGGACGCTGTGGCCGGCAAGAGCAAGGCGAGCAGCCAGGGGAGCACCTCCAGCGCCAGATCCAACAATCACATACTCGTATGTCGAGTTGGCAGTCGGTCCAACTGGATCGATCTGAGGGCCAAGGGGGTCAGAAATGGGCTCATCCCAGATAATCGGCGTTGTAAAGCTGTGAGAAAGATCAGTCTTGGCCAAATTCTCTGGACTCCTCGAAATATGCGACTTACGCCGCCGCTGTGGCCGCAAATGCGGCAACAGAACCAAGACCCCTCATTATGATTAAGAAATACGGTAAGAACCAGTGCTGAATTAGATAGGATTTTTAAAAGCGCAATTTGTTTGCAGTAATGAATGACAGCAGCAGCACCACGACTGCCGGAAGCTTGAGACCAGGTAAAGGAGTGACAAAGTATGAAGACTTGAATGTGTGTACTGAGTACTGAAAAAGCCAAGAGTTGCTATCTGCATGTGCAGATTGAAGCCATTATAAGGCGCGTCTCTCGATGCCGCGAGCCCACAGCAGACGGTTAGCTGAAGCGGCCGATCGACGAGCCGTAGAAGCTGAGCGGGCCGTCATCAGTATGTACGAAAGGCTAACCATTTCGGATGATTGATTTACATGAGATTTGCCGAAAAGAGGGCCATTGGAGTTCAGGGGTGGCTTGCAAAGGAGGGAGAGGGAAGTCAGAGAACTTTCAACAGCTTCTGTGCCGGGGCCTCTCCGTGTGCCGGGACTGCCTGGTGAGCTACTGGAGAGGTACTTGAGCAGTAAGCTCTGCCATTGAACCCTTGCTGGGAGCTGCCATCCATTAGCACCACCCATATGCCGGTTGGCGGTTGCATCGCAAGGTGTGGGTTGTGGGCACATCATTGAGCACTCCCGCGGTACTGGGACGAAAAGATCCATCAAAGGCCCATTTTGACATTTTGACAGCAGTCGACATCCTTGTAAATGCATAATAACAGGACCCACAGCTGCCATTTGCCCCTTTCAACAGTGACCCTGTCAATCAGCATCCGCGGAGAGGAGCCGGGATAGGCGCGATATGTAATATATCTAGCCTGAAGCAGGGATTGTCATGCCAATATGAACTGCTTGCTTCCAACAAAGTACCTGCACGATGCCTCTGCGGCACGGTCGATTCGAAAAACAAATGAGACAATCGTTGCCTGCATCATTAGTAGCATGTTATCATAATGACTTGTTTCTACCTGGACATGTGAAAATGAAGAGGAAGTAAGGTTCAGTGTCAGAATGTCGTTCATCACTATCATTCCTGAATCCCATCGACTTGGTTGATCAGTGATCATAGACGACGATGGTCCGTGGAACGGCAATGGTCGCGAAGCATATGTAGCATACCGGTAGTGCCGCCCAAGATCAATCTACTATGGAGTCTGGAGTCGTCTATAATTGTGGAAATCTGAAAATCCTTAGGCGCGGCTACCGGTTACCGTCGACGACCCAAAGGCCCGGTCGGGCCCAGTACAACTAATAACACGGGCATGATATAGCCTCGATGGCCCAGCAATATGGAGTACTTTGTCTCGCGATACAGTCACGATGAAATCATGATCATAACATATTGTCTTGACTGCAATTTCAGAGTCCACTATTGAGAAGCGAGATTCTGTCAATTGTTCTAGTTCGGTAGCAATCATCCGGGCAGAGAATTGTGCAATGCAAAAAAGAATTGGTGTCGTGTGTTCAAGGCCGAATAACTCATGAGGTGACTGCATCTGCTTGGGATATAGACCGTGTGAATGCCACTGGTCGTCCACCCAGTGCACTATAAAACCACGGCAACGGTTTTTGACAAGCTCAACGGCGTCTCAACGATCCTCATGGGCGCTATGCCACAAGCAACCCAGACCTGCGAAGTACTTGCCTGGCGAACAAGCTACAGAGCAAGCAGGCATGTCGGATGCGTAGCCGATGTGACCCCAGATGCAATCAAGGATTGACCGGCTCAACTCTTAGTCCCGCTGCCCCTGCCGCCCCGCAGGCTAACTCAATCTCTACCAAGATGATGCCGATCTCTATACGACTTGGGTGCCGGTAAGCCGTTCGTGTGCCCCCGGTCTGGCAGAAAAAACGGTTCCTGGGCACTGACGGGGGGATCTCGAGATGCCCAGTGTACACGTACGTACAATACTACTGTACGGTACCCTGCACAGGCTCCCATGCTGATCTAAGCATGTAAATCACTTCCCTGGCCAATCAGACAACACCTCGGAGTCACTACATACATACTATGCAAGTTTGACGCTGTGATTCTGCATAGGAACAAGTGGCTTGGATACGATCACCGTTCGGTTAAGTAAGAAGATAGTCTTTTTTCCCAAGATTTTACGTGATGAATTGTATTTGTGCTGTTCGTCCGAAGTGTGATATATGCAACCGGCATGACGAGTTCATGGATAAGGCCTCTTCGTCTCGCCTCAGGACATGCACACTCCTAGAACGCCGTCGCGTCTTCGGTCTCCGAACTCTGATCGATATCCGCCAGGTAAAAGTGGTGAGCGACAGGTCCCCTGAACATGAAAATTAAGCGAGGCGCGTATCAAGGCAAGGGGTCTCGCTGGCGGTGAAATGAACAGAAGACCTTGGCCCCCCGATCGACGAGAAGCAAACACCGATCCTATTGATCGCGTACCCAGCGTACGCACTACAGTCTACTGCCCAATGCCCACTGCCCACTGAACATTGATCACTGTCTGCTGCCCAGAAGCCATTGGCAAAGGATTGGACAGGGGGCCATCACGAAGACGTGCAGTATTTTTGTGGTCGTGAAACAAGGCTTCGGATGATGGCAAGCGAGGCCATGAACTAACTGGTCCACCTACTGCACGCAGGCTCTGGGGGCCTCATCAGTCTCTGCTCATGCCTGGACTCATTTACTGAAATATCACACTCCTGTACTTTTAGGAAACATACAAAGGGGCGACCGAATATCGTGTGTTTTTTGATGGAAATCTCCTTTTTCTTTTGAAATTGACAATCCCCTTGGGATCCGATTTTAAACGCCGCTATGAAGTAAAAGACAACTAGGTAGACTCTAAACGAATGTGTGTTGGTTTGGCCTGGTATCTAGAATGACAAACAAGAATAAGAATTAAAAATGGTTTAATGAAACTTTTATACAGCGACCGCGAGCAAAGCCTAAGCAGGCGCTCATCGGTACGCCTTGGCCTCGTAGCCGACCTTGCCGTCGTGGATGTCCGAGTCGTAGCTCTCGGCGTCGCCCACGGCCCTCGAGAAGACCTTGGCCGACTTGTCGTTGACCTCGACGAGCGGGATGAAGTCGCTCTCGTCGCCGTGCTTGGGCACGCTCTGCGCGGGCGTCTGCTTCTCGGCGCCGCCGCCTCCCGTCCGGCTGAGCCCGCCGTGGCCCGAGGCGTTGGTCGCGTAGCCCGTCGCCCTGGACTTGTCGTAGCTGCTGCCGAGGATCCGGACGCCCAGGTTGATGAAGAGCGATCGGAGGCTGGGGAGGCAGGCGCAGATGATGCCGACGTGGAGCTCAATGGTACTCCACCAAGCTGCCTCGTTGTAGTCCCCTGTTTTTGGACATCGTTTAGTTTCGCTGCTGGGGACCGGGGATGAATCCTTTTTTGCAAGGGGCTGGGAAAAAGATGGGGAAGAATGAGAGAAAAATGGCACACTACTTACAAGTCGGGTTCTCTGTGTTGGCAAACTGGATCAGAGAGCGTAGCCGAACGGCACTGACGATGGTGACACTGCATACATTAATTAGCCTCTTTTTCTCGTTGCGGTACATTATAAATTGGGTAGGGTGCCGCATACAAGATACCGAGAGAAAACATGAACATGATCATGATTTTCTTCTTGAGCTGGATTTGGAGACCGTACAAGTTCCTGAGAGGCAGCACAATGATGATGAGGTCAATGATGATGTTGCAGACGGCGCTCATCCAGCCTTGGATGTTGATGTTGTTGCAGGCCCCCAGGTGGGTGCTGTCGACCTGCAGCCACGAGTGGTTGATGGGGTTGCACTGGAACGCCGTGGCGAACACAAAGCTGACGCCATAGCCGACGCAGAGGCCGCAGACAATAAAGACGATGCGGCGGAATTGCCTGTCCGGGAAGACGCGCAGAATGAAGAGCAAAAGGGAAATTTTGTTGAAAGATAGAGAGGCAAAGTAGAAGATTTCTCCCAAATAATAGTACTACAGAGTTGTTAGTTATTTGGGGCAGTGTTGCTCTCGGAGGATGGAAATGCATACAAAGAGAACGTTTTCAATGTTCTTGAGAGGCAGAGTCCACATGTCTTTGCCGAGACCGTTCTTGGACAGCAGGACGGAGAAGACGGTGGGGGGCACGGCGAGAGCTACGGTGACGGCAATGGTATAGTCGTCCCAGCCGAGGGCGCGGCCTTTGTTTGGTATGATGGCGCACATGCGCATGATGAAGACGAGCAGGGCGATGGCGCCTCCGATGACACCGACGAGGAGGGGGGTGGCGGAATCGTCACGGACTGGCTGGCCGCACATGGTGTAAGTGATGTTTTTGGTTTCTGTCCAAGAAAGAGTGTTAGTAATCGTATTCGTATTCAGGAGCTGGATCATCAAGAGATACTCACGTAAACCCTCATATGTCGTGCAGCCTGCTCGAACGCAGGTGGTGATATTGGCTTGGAGAGGCAGATCGGTACAGAGGCAGGCAACCTGCTCAAGGTCCGATCCCGCCAAACAACCTGATGATGGCACATACTCGGCCATGCAGAGCAGCTGTGGCAGTCGTAAAGTTAGTACTGCAAAGAAGCAGCTGAAGAGGCAGGTCTTCATGGTCCCGGGTACTTACAGAGCAAGTAGGATACTGTGCCTCATATGTCTCCAGCAGCGATGCAGCCATGGCTAGTTTGGTCACGACGGCAAGGGTCGTCAAGATACTGAGAGAGAGTTTCATCTTGTCGTTTCTAGGTTGATAATGGAACAAAAACCAAGCCGTTCTCGAAAGATTGAAGAGGACGATGGTTGGGAAAGAGGGGTCTTAAGAAGGAACGGGATGAGTTATTGGTCTTAGGGACTTCGGATTGGCATATCAAAAAAGCAGATAACAGGCCCGCATGTAAAACGATTGTACAGTGGTACCCCGAGCGACTCCCTTGACTCGGCCGAAATATGCAGAGTCGAAGGGCAAAAGAAGGAATGAGGAGGTTGTCGCGTTAGAACGGAAAAGTAGAAAGAGAATGTCAAACAAGCATATGGGTGTGCCGAATATCGTTGGCTGGTTTTCTATATGACCTTGCACAAGTCTGGGCCGCAGTTTGCCAGGGTAAACACATGGGAACCCATTATCTGATTGATCCATATTTTTGACTGTCACATCAGGAACATTCTCTTATTCCGACCAGGGGAGTGCAATGTTACCCAAGATCAAGGGCCGAAGTCTCTCCTCCATCCCACGCCCAGCCTGATGGACACAACGGCAATATCAACGGTCGTGCAGCTCAGGCCGCCCTGATGCAATTGTGCAATGCAGACTGCAGACGCAGTGCACATCTGTCTCCCAAACTTCTCAATTGCCGTATGTAGGTGCTATATTCTCTTGGTCGTGATTGTCCCGACAGAAAACGCACCTACATAATAGTTGGCAGATTATAGGTACAAAGTGGTTGTATCCAAAGGCAACTCGACAGATACATAGGTAGGACGCGCGGATGGACGAAGATGGGCCACAACGGCCCAGATCCGCATGTTCCGCTTGCGAATCTTCTCGATGCGCACCAGCTTTCTTTCCACGGGCCGCATGTGGGATCTAAGGCGATCGTGGTTCCTTCCCGTGAGAATGAGCCGCTGTCCCATAATACTACAATACGGAATACAAAATCACCTATGCTTTTCAGCAAGGAGAGTCCCTGGCCGTGACTATTTTCCTTCCTAGCGACCTCTGACTGATCCACTGACCGCCAACATCTCATGCAAGATCCTTGCCTTTGGGAATCGTACCGGGGACGGGGGCATGTATGTTGAAAATCTCACGAACGAATCTCGACCGTTTTTATAGTCCTATGGAGTTAAACGGCCGCTGCCCCGTGCGGGAGGAGCAGGCTTGGCGCATATACTGCTTGGATACTTGGTAAGACAGACAGATGGAGACTAGGTTGACGGCCGCTTCTCTGGGATGACGGAATCCTTTATTTTTCTGAATCTTGACGCGGCTCTCGCTCCCTCGGGGGGCCCTGCCAAGGTCCAAGGCACATTTTCCATGTCTCCACCTGGGAAAATCGAATGTGGACTGTTGCGTCTATGCCCCTGACCGGACCCAAGAAGTCGAAGGCATCCCCATGCTCTGTCAAACCCCACGAGCTAAACGATTAATAGTATTAGTTGGGTCCCATCCTTGCTATACAAGATGCCTGGTATCTCATCCCTGCCTAGCACTACCGAATTGGCGAATCACCGGCACTCTGTTTCTGGGGACAAATCAAGTACCGACGATCTTGACCTAATACATCGTCGACTCTAGCCTTCGTACTGCCGGTCTCAATCTCTGTCCAAAGTCTACTCTCAGCAGCAGCAGCAGGAGACCTTCCACTGCCCCCGATCTCCTTGTTGCTTGCGTGAGAGCTCTCAGTGCACACTCCATGTATGTAGCAGACACACACAAACTGTCAGTCTCCCAGCTGTAATCGTACCTACGTAAGGGGGCCCCAAGAAGTTTGACCCGTATCGTCGGATACCCCTTCAATTGCTTCAATCACGGCCCGGCTCCGCCAAGTTAATCTCCTCCAGCCTCTGTCAGGGGATGGATTTTGAATGACCTGAATGTCTGCCGCATTCGTGCATCTCTGACTGGTTTCTCCCTTGTCTCCTAGTTTCGTCACATCACACATCGCATCGCATCTCATGCTGTCGCTGTAGTCGTTGTCGGCTCTTCCATTCCCTTCCTCCCTCAGTCGCTCATTCGCACACCCACCCACTTTCGTTAATACCTCAAAACCCATAATGAAGTCCTTTGGCTTCTGCGCCGCCCTTCTGGCGCCCGCCTTCTCCGGCCTGGTCCACTCTTTCCCAACGGCCGAGAACTTTGCAAAGCTCGCGCAGCGCAACGGCATCGCAGCGGATGCCGCCTCCGACATCACCCCCGAGCAGCTGCACGAGAGCCTACTCAAGATCAAGAACAAGCGGTTACTCTTCGATCCTCTCACTGATCCCATCGATGGTGCGTACTTGAGACAGATGTATATATATGATCGAAATGCTAACGCCCAAAACTCAGTCACTGGCGACCACGCATTCCAAGCACCAGATCTCGATGGCGGAGACCAGCGAGGACCTTGCCCGGGTCTGAATGCCCTCGCCAACCACAACTACATTCCTCGCAATGGCGTTGTCGGTGTACGTGCTTTTTTTCGACAGTTTTAAGCTTTCCCCGCGTTGAATTTAAGGTACTAATGTTATGGCCTTGTTATTAGTTCTTGGACCTAATCGACGCCGGCAACACTGGTAAGCAGCCACTAATACCACCAAACTGTCCGTACCCACCGCTAATATGATATGCAGTATATGGCATGGGCATTGAGCTCATCACCGTCCTCGCCGTGATGGGAACCGCCGGTGTTGGCAACCCTCTGTCTCTCAACCCCGGATTCTCCATCGGTGGCGAGGCCAAAGGTGTCACCAACATCCTGGACAACCTGGGCGGCCTCCTCGGTATAGACCCCCCCTGACTATATGACAGCCCGCCGCGACGGAACACTGTACGGCTAACGTGGCATCGCGATAGGCACTCCCCGGGGTCTCGATGGCAGCCACAACTGGATCGAGGCCGACTCGTCGGGCACCCGCGACGACCTGTACGTCACGGGCGACGCGTGGACCATGAACATGACGCTGTTCCACGACATCTACGACAACATCGACGGCGGCCTCACTATGGAGGACATTGGCGACCGGGCCGCCGCGCGCTTCGACGAGAGCGTCGGCATCAACCCCTACTTCTACTACGGCCCCTACACGGGCATGATTGCCCGCAACGCCGGTTACTGCTTCGTTGGACGCCTCCTCAGCAACCACTCGGCCGAGTACCCCCTCGGCGGCTACATGAGTAAGTGGAAGAACCCTCCTACATTGACCAACGGAAATGAGCATGACTGACACCCACTTCACAGCCAAGGAGGTCTTTGCCAGCTTCTTCGGCGTCTACGAGGAGGACGGCGAGCTCGTATACAAGGTCGGCCAGGAGCAGATCCCGGCCAACTGGTACCGCACGGCCGTCGACTACAGCGTGGTGGCGCTGAACCTGGACCTGGCGGCGTGGATCATGAAGCATCCCGTCTTGGCCAGCGTGGGCGGCAACATGGGCGCGGTCGACACGTTCGCCGGGCTGGACCTCGAGGACCTGACGGGCGGCGTGCTCAACGCGACCAGCCTGCTCGAGGGCAACAACCTGTTCTGCTTCGCCATGGAGGTCGTCAAGACGTTCGCCCCCAACTCGCTCTCGTCCCTGTTCGACACCCTGGCCAAGCCGCTCGAGCTCCTCAACGACGCCATCCTCGACCCCCTCCTCGACCTGTCCTGCCCGGCCTGGAAGGACCTGACCGTCAACGGCACCGACTTCCTGAGCTACGCCCAGGACAAGTTCCCCGGCGCCAGCAAGGGCCAGTTTGCTCTGTAAAATCGACGAGATCCGGAGATCGAGAGAGAAGAAGGAGGAGAGTAATCGGCGCTCCGCGACCCCCTTGTTAATAAGCGTATCATACATAATTATTAAGACTTATTACGACTGTCACGAAAACACCAGAACGTGGCAATTATTTACAATTTTTTGATACTATATAGACTTCGATTCGTAACACTCGCTCACATGGTATATCTTTTCGCTTCGTAAACGCTGGTAAATCTTGGACTTGTGTGTCTCGATTCCTGTAAGCAAGTGCTACGTCTTTCTGCCAACATTGCTCAATTGCCGAGAGGGAAAGGTCGATGTGCCACATGCATTACTTGAGATCCCCTAATTCGAGATATGGTTGGCGTCCAGGAACTAAAATCAAACATAAGCGCCAGGTTGGCGTTCTCTGAAACGCGTCAGGCGGTAACCTAGATGTTTTGTGAACTGACCACGAGTTCGTCCTTCAGAGTCTAGGCATGCAAAACCTTGCCCGAAAAAGGCTGGGCTTGGTGATCACTAGAATTAGTAGATTGGTAGCGGTAAGACAAAAACTTAGGTAGGCTGATAAGTACGGTCCCTTGAGGGCGTGTAGTATTCGACATCACAAGCCCAAAAGCCCATTCAGAGTAAACACGACTGGCTGGCTCAGAATTGTGGCCAAAGCAATAGAGAGACGCTCGTTTGTCGAAAGAGAGACTGCATAACTCGTTCTAGGGGGTATCGTATGGAAACCAAAAACCAAACCACGCCAAACATCTCAAATCAAATCCAACAAGGCAAATACATCCAGGCGCCATGATCCAGTCGTATCCTTTCTCGCTCAGTCGGAGCGGTCGTCGTCCATGCCAGTCTTCTTCTTTTCTTTGAGAGCCGCGGCGTGCCTCCTCTTGTGCATCTTCAGATCCTTCTCATGGTATGGATTGTACAACATGTTGCACTCATTGCATTCGACAAACTGCTTCTCCGTCAAGGATAGGCTCAGTGTCGTCTGTACAGTGGCCTGCTTGGATTTCGATCTTTTCTTGGTGCCTCTCTTGTGAAGCTTTGATGTATCTGATTCAGTCCGGGGATCCTGGTTGAGCACATTGTCGCTGAGTTCTTGGAGAGTAGTCTCAGCTTCCCGTTCTGCTGGTGTTTGCTGATCTGTCTCGCTCCTATCCGCCTCGTCCGATTCTTGACTACTGCTTGGCGTTTCGCTATTCCGTAGTGGTGGTTTGGTCGTTAATCTTCGCCGCCTCTTTCTGCTGTCTTCACTTGGCTCAAGAGGAGAGGAGGACGGAGGCGTGGACGGAGGAGGTAAAGCCTCTGATGACTGCGCGCATGATGACGACGAGGTCCCCGAAGAAGGCGATCGGACTTTGAAGTAGCTCAGGATTGTTCCCTTCTTTGGTTGTTGTGCAGGTTTTGGCACTGGTGATGGTTGTGGTTGGGCGTCGTCTTTGGGTCGGCTAGCCGTCTCGGGCTTTTGCGCAAACCTGCCCGCAATGGTGTGGATGTCGACTTCGCTCGATTCTGTGCGCCGTCTCTTCACCGGCGGAGAGGTGGTGCTCGGCGTAGAACGTTTGCTGTATGTTCGCAGCGGTGGTCTTTTGAGGTTGTTAGCAGTGTTCGATAGCCCGCAGACCTGCATGATTCGAGAAACCTTCGGCCAAGATAGAGAGGTGGACGTACTTGTTCTGGTTCCGACCGCTCGACGCAGCGCGATCCATCATGTGAAAGTGTTCCACAAACTGCTCACAAGTTTGAGCATATAATGCGCCGGGATGCTGAACGGTTTTCGGCAGCGCAGCAACGTGATAATAGACAATGTTTGAATACAACAAAAATGGACCCAGGTCGTAGGCAGGTTGTTGGGAGATCAGCAGCTACCAGATAGGCATCAATGTCTTGTTTGTGTCATTGATCATTCATATGCTTTTTCGTGTTTCGCGTTAAGAGGGGCACGCAGAAGACGCGTCTTCACTTTTTTGATGTCAAGCTTTGGGACGGGCGGCCAGGTCTGGATGCGGCAAGTGGGGCGGGTAGCTGAGCTCCAGCACAGTTGGGATGACGGATGACGGAATTGGCCCGTCTTGGATGTCCAATGCAATTGAGTCGTTCAGTCGACGAAACACGGGAAAGGAAGAGAGATAGAAAAATGAGACTGGGCTTATTCATTACACAGATGTCAGGACGATGCGACCGTCCGTTTCCGAACGCCGGTGTCTGCGTCATGGTCCTTGGGTTGGATGAGCACCGGTTCGTAACCCTCCTTTGAAGGCTCGTCTGCGCCAATGACCCATGTCTTGACAATGTCCTTGACCTCTTTCATGTTCTGCTGTTTCTTTTCGCCCTGTTCCATGCGCCAGCTATATGCCGTGTACACTGCGACTTCACAGATTGCCACGGTTATAGTGCCAAACAAAGTGAGGAAGAGCCTGGCTGTTGTGCTCCACCATTGTGCGCATATCCAGATAGCTGCGGCGCATCCGGCAATACTGACCAGGAAGTTGACAATCAATGTGACCTGCTGCTGTATCTCTCCATGATTTATCGTCTCTTCGCCAATATCTGACTTGCTCGTCGGCTTGTTGGCTTCGGCGAACGAGTCGGCCATGGTCATCGGGGCCATCGGGAATCGTTGGGCGAACGTCTCGCGGGTCGCGGGAGCCTTTATCATTCGCTCGTATGATCGCTCTTCTTCATCTCGTCGCAATCGTGCCATGAGTTGTTTATATTCGTCCGACTGTTGATCATTATATGTCAGCTAGGATCGATGTGCAAGAATTCCCGGATTAACCGTACAGGCTCTGGTTTCGGTTGCGGAGGTGGGACGTAGATGGTTGCGCCGCGCAACAAATCTTCTAGTGAAGATGCCGACTTTGTGTCATCTATTGATTTCTTCCAAATATCAAGTATCTGGCCATGCGTGATGGGTTTTCCGACCGCCGGGTCTGCCAAGCTGGGCTCTCTCGATGCGCCGTCTTCATCGTCGCTCGAGGATCGCAGTACCTGTTGGGTAGTGGCTTCGTCGAGTTGTTTTAATGCCTCCACAATGGAGCCAGTCATCGTGAGAAGTACCATACTGCCTGCTCAGTCGTATGCCAAGTCCAGATCACAAAATGTACAGGCTGAGATGTTGTAATGCGACAAGGAAAAGGCGAGAGCTTCAACATGTCATGTACGGAATACAGGCTTCAAGCTGCTAGGTCTCTTCTCCAGCCACAGCGACCAGCTAAAGCCTAAATTAGCTTCCCGTGGATACTCGAGTACCTGCATGCGCCACATCTCGGCAAGAAATGGGACCTGCGACCGAGGTTGAGCCACAGCTGCAGGGGTCTTACACCCAGACCCGTTGAATCATCAGCTGGGTCCTGAATTTTTTCGAGGCATAGGCCAGAATAATCACTATCGATAATAATTGCGACGCGACCTCGGACTCCACGGACACTCGCTGCGACTCGGGATCAACGGTGCTGATGGTGTCTTTGGTATAGCCGGAACACTTGGAATTTTAATTGTCCCTCGAGACACACTTTTCACCGACATGATGCAGCTTCGGCCGGGAGTATCGCTGCTCGCCAAAGCCCGGGTTGCCGGGAGGTCGTCGGTCTTATCGCCATGTTCAGATTGCCTCAGGGCAGCTTCTCTGGACATTCGGATACTGAACCAGCGGGCGGCGTACCACAACACTTCCAGGAGGTCTTCGGCATGGGGAGCTGCCGTCCAAGTGGCAGGCAATATCGTGTCAAATGCCGTCTCGCGGGCGACCTCGCCGAAGAGCGATCTGCACATCGACCCCTTGAGGATAGTCGCCAAAGAGATGAAGTTCCTGACGGGCAACATACGACAGCTGCTCGGATCTGGACACCCATCCCTCGACAAGGTCGCAAAATACTATACACAAGCCGAGGGAAAGCACGTCAGGCCCATGATCGTGCTTCTCATGTCGCGAGCCTCGGCCCTATGCCCCAAGGCACCCCAGTCTGCCCCGAACCAGACCACACAGGGAATCAACACTGCCATCTCCCCCGCAGATGTCCTTCGTGACGTTAACCCTTCTTCGCCTCTCACGAGCTTCTCCTCCGATCCCGCATCGACCGAAAGCGACATCCTCCCAGCCCAGAGGCGCCTGGCCGAGATCACCGAACTGATCCATACCGCCTCTCTCTTGCACGACGATGTCATTGACCACTCGGTGGCGAGACGCGGATCGCCCTCCGCCAATCTCGAGTTTGGAAACAAGATGGCTGTTCTGGCTGGTGATTTCCTTCTGGGTCGCGCATCAGTTGCTCTGGCACGGTTACGAGACGCCGAAGTCGTTGAACTTCTTGCCACCGTCATCGCAAACCTGGTCGAGGGCGAATTCATGCAGCTGAAGAATACGGCCCGCGACGAGCGCAACCCAAAGTGGTCAGAGGATACCATGACCTACTACCTGCAAAAGACATACCTCAAGACGGCCAGTCTGATTTCCAAGTCATGCCGTGCTGCTGCGCTGTTGGGACGCGCCGATGCCACCACAGTCGAAGCTGCCTATGCTTACGGAAAGAACTTGGGCCTCGCATTCCAGCTGGTCGATGACATGCTTGACTACACCAGGAGTGAGAAGGATCTGGGCAAGCCTGCGGGTGCCGACCTGGAGTTGGGCTTGGCCACCGCGCCTCTGCTGTTTGCATGGAAGGACATCCCTGAGCTCGGTTCGCTGGTGGGTAGGAAGTTCGAGCAGGAAGGTGATGCTGCTAGGGTAGGGTTCTCCCGTTTCATTCCATGACCCTTTCCTTCGTGTCTATACTAACATTTCCAGGCCCGAGAACTGGTTCTGCAAAGCAACGGTATCGAGCAAACTCGTGCTCTCGCCGAAGATTACTCACAAAGAGCCATCTCTGCTTTGGACACTTTCCCGGACAGCGACGCCAAGGATGGCCTGATCGAGATGGCCGTCAAGACTTTGAAACGAAACAAATAAACCAACACAACGTAAGGCATATGATTATAGCTATCCTGAGCACGTGAGATGGCCTCTATCCTCACTGCTCACACCGGAAACCTCGAGCACGCACAAGACGTCAACGTCAAAGGAGAATGATGAAAAGCAACACTGCATCGCAAGCATCATGTACACTAAAAGGAAGTGGCATTCTCACTCTTGTATAAAAGGGTATCAACCCTCGGAAAATAAAGGAGGTCGGACGAGGATGCATTCGAGCACTGTTGTATTACTATGTACAAATATGTATCAACGCATGGCAAGCATATAGAAAGAGAGAGATAAAAGGTCCACAGACCACAACGCCAACTCAATTTTATGATCAGAACACATCCTCTACGGCTGATAGTCTTGACAGTAAAGTGACAGCAAAGGATTCTAGAACGGGGCGAGTCAGCTCAAAGGGGAGGACCAAAAAGAGAGAGAATATCTCACCAATGCCGTGACCTGACAGCACAGCTTAACGCCAGGGCATTCGTCTAGTTCCGAATCACCTAGAGGAGAGATTCCAAAGTGTCAGCGCACACAGTCTCGAGTCTGTACCTCTCATGGAGCCCATTTGACTTTAGCCGGGAGAAAAGGCAGCAGTTCACTCACAAAGGATCCCATTGACGTCATTCGGATTCAGCTCGAAGCCGTAGAGTTTTGCGAGAAACACGACGATCGGCAGGTCGCCCGCCAGCGACCCGCGGCAGCACTGCAGCTCGCCCGCGTTGACGCCGGCGCACTCGGCCGACGGGTTCGGGGTCCACAGCAGATCGGGGGGCGGCGCGTTGCCGAGGTCGACGACGGGCGCGAGGAGCTCCGCCACGAGATCCCGCGGCGGTAATGCGCCGGCGAGGCCGTTCGTCGCGAGGAGCCCGGCGGCTGCGACTACGATGGTGCTGAGGCGCAAGAGAGAAGCCATTTTTTGCGAATCGAACAAGTTGATACTTGTGTCTGCGAAAAAATCAATCCAAAAAGAAAAAAAGAAAAAAGATTAAAAAAAAATCGCAACGCGGTGGTTTTTCTCGGGGATATCGAGGCATGATTCCTTATGATCAGAACTGAGCCCATATCCAATGGATCACGCCTTCGATGAATGAGCGCCCTCTCCCCATCGTGGCTGCGCTCATTTCAGGAATCCTGTCAGTGGATCGCCAGACGTAAAAATCATGCCACTTGAAGCTTCATGTCAGATTCGTTGCCTGCCAGTGAAGTCTTTTTACAAGGGAAAAATATGACCAGATGCATCCCTCTCGGAGCCATCATCAACCGGCAGATGACCACTTGGTTTCGGCCGGGTGTCGGGGGGGCCAGTCCTCTGTATAGGTAATAAGAATGGAAATTGCGGTCGAGGGCCGCTTTAGTTGCTGGTATAAGTGGAGACTTGAGGTAGTATACTGAGTTGCTTTTTATTTCTGGGGACTCGAACGAGCCGGGCATCCTCCGGGGATTTCAAGCGAGAACCTCTGAAAAGAAGGGGGGAGTCGGTGGAATTGGGACTCCGGTGGAATACTCCTACACCGCTACACATATTATAGCTGTTTCGAATTATAAGTTCCCGAGACATGGATCCTGTTCTCTATACCAAGAGGCAGAGTTCGGACTGGTCACAAGTCCACTGACAGAAACAGTCAGTGCTGAATCCATAATGGGGAGGTATTGCGACTGCCGGGGCTCCCATCACTTCCCTTCTCGGCCGACTATGCAAGTCGGCGGGAAATTTGCCTCGTGGCCCTGACTCTTCACACTGCCTTCCACTGCGCAATAACGGATCTCGAACGTTCGTTGCCTGGATGCCTGTGGGGGGCATGCATGTGCATCTTCAAAGCAAGAAATCGCCAAAGACAAAATTCTCCGCGAGGGCGGCCGCACAGGCGGATCAGGGGGCCACGGGGAAGCCGCACGGATCGCTCTCTTGTTTCCTGTCAAGTTGTCCTCCCTATATTGCTGCTATATTGCTGTTATATTGCCTTCATTGGCCGTTAACCCAGTCATAAACCCGAGGCGGTGGAACCGTCCGTGTGGGTGCGGCTGAAGCCATATAGCTGACAGGCAGATCTTGGTAGATCGGCTCCAGATTCCATCATAATGGCATGATGGCTTGTCTCTGTAATCTCAATCGATTGCCAGGTCCGTTATGCGATTGGATGCTTCAGAATTGGCAGGATTTACTCACGCGCCTTGCAAACAATTACCTCTTTCGGGGGTTCAACCTAGTAGTTATACATTCCAAGTCATGTCACATTCCAGGTAACGCCGTTGCTGGGTTCGGTGAGCCAGCCTTGATCATGTGTGGTTTCACAGGCAAGCTTGGCCTGCGTCCACGGTGGCTCGAGTAAGCAACCGTGCTCTTGGGAGTGAAGCAGCAGTACCAAAGCATCCGAAACCATTCGTCAAAAGCTCGACTTGCTTAAAATTCGATCTCTCTGCTGCAACCTGGGTGTCCGAGATCTCATGAGATTTGAGCATGACTACGGTTCAGACTATGCCCCGATGTGACTCTAGAAAGCAAATCTCTGTTCGTGGTAATCCCGGATAGTTCGAGATCCTTCTCAAGACTTTCTGTCTTATGAAAATAATTCATACCAAAGCCGGCCTAACTACGGAGATATACAAGCCTGACCTGTAGGGACACTGAGGCTATTTTCAGTAGTCACTTATTAGATAATAGGACTGATAAACCCTGCCTTTCAGGGACAGGACGAATCGATAAACGGATCTGTTTCTTTTGGTGACCTCAATCATGAAGTTCTGCAGTCTTCCATGCCTTTGGAACTTGCAATGCTACAATATGATCATTGTAGAAACAGTCCGACGCCAAAACGATCTGATACACAAGTTGCCTCTGACAATTTCATTCGAAGGCAAATATGATCCTAGCGCCGCCGAGACGGATGACAGCCCCTGAGCCGCCATATGATAAGTCATCGTTCATACCTTTCCTCGCTTAGGTAGGATTCTGTCTGAGATTGCCCATGAGATCGATACCACGGGACGGTTCTTCCCGTCTTGTATCGAGGAGCCCTGGCTCTGGTTCAAGTCCGTGCTCTCCCTTATTGCAACCTCCCAGAATCGTCGCTGGCTTGATCATCCTATCATTAGTATATCCATCCCGGTGGGATCCATAATTTATACCCACGGAGCCGGTTCCGATCGTGATCTACATGAACTAATACTACCTTGTACGGAAGACCCCTGGAGGGCACAATCTTGTCAATTCGATAGTGATGGTAGATATACACTTTCAGGTGAAAGTCATATAAATTCTCCGCCCATCGTGTAGTGTCTGTTTTCTCCAAAGCCGGCTTGTTTACCCATGAACCATACATCAGACTCAAAATGGCAATTGCAACTTCTGTTCTAGATTCAATGTTGGCAGCAGTCCTCATGATCGCCTTCATTGTCACTCCTACGATCGTGGTGGCAAACTTGATCCGGCGTCTCTTCTCAACCTATGGATTACCCGACGCTCTTCCGTGGGCAGGAGTCGGGAACCAGAGCACCCTGAAGGCGAGGGCCCGTGCCAATCTGATGAGCTTCTTCAACCTCCGACAACTTCTTGACGAAGGTTACGAACAAGTAGGTATCAAAGACCCAACGTATATCGTGCTTCAGTTGCTCACCAACGACAAAAAGTTCTCGAAACACGACAGAACATATGTCCTCCCATATTTCATCAACGGGCCGCAGGTCATCCTCCCTCGCTCCCAGACGCGATGGCTGCTCGAGCAGCCCGACTCGGTGCTGAGCCAGGAGCACGTCAACCGACAGTTCCTCGAGGCCGAGCACACCTTTCTGCACGCCAACCTCGTCAAGGATCCGGTCCACATCGACATCGTCAAGCACGAGCTGACCAAGCTGATTGGTAACTTCACCAGCGAGATCGTGGACGAGACCCAGACCTGCCTCGAAGACGTCTGGGGCACGGACGTCGACGGCTGGCGAGAGGTCAGGCTCTACGACACCATGCTTGACTTGATTGCCCGCCTGTCGACTCGCGCGTTCATTGGGCAGCCGCTGTGTCACGATGAGGAGTTTCTCAAGACCTGCCGATCCTTTAATAGAAATGTTGCTCTCTCTGCGGCTGCGCTAAGTCTATTGCCGTCGTTTCTCAAACCGTGAGTTGAAGCTTTCAAGTGATCTCACTCATGCCGGTATTGTGCTAAAACAACTTAGTCTATTTGCGCCTCTTGTAACCTGTTATGATTATTTTCAATACAGGAAGTGCTCTCGGTATATCATGCCCATCATCAAGGAACGACTCGAGCAGATAGAATCTAAAGAGAATTTGCCCATCTTTGACGCAAAACGACCTGTAAGTCATATGATTAATTGCCTGAGACTTTCACTAAGACTATTGAGAATGACTACATCCAATGGGCCATCGACCATGCTCTGAAGCGACCCGTACTCTCTCCAAGAGAACTAGACCCCCGGGTCATTGCCTGCCGCTTCTCGGTGCTCTGCTTCGCCGCCATCCAGTCGTCCGTCATCACCCTGACCAACTGCCTGTTCGACATCGCCTCGACGCCGCGCTGCGCAGCGACCTGCGACGCCATGCGCGACGAGGTGGCGCGCGAGACGGCCGACGGGACGGCCGGCTGGTCCAAGGCCGGCCTGGCCCGCATGCGGCGCGTCGACTCGTCCCTGCGCGAGAGCCTGCGGCTCAACGGCTTCGTCGAGCGGGGCGTCACGAAGATGGTCGTCGCGCCCGGGGGCGCGGCGCTGCCCGACGGGTCGCGCGTCCCGCGCGGCACCAAGGTCGGCGTCTCCGGGTACAGCGTGCACCACGACGAGGGCGTCTACGAGGACGCCGGGACGTACGACGCGTTCCGGTTCGTGGGGTCCGGGGACGGAGGCCCGTTGGCGTTTGTCACCACGAGCGACAGGTTCATGGGCTTTAGCCATGGGTCGCATGCCTGGTAAGTTTATGTCCATTACAAGACGCTGTACGATGTACCACGGGGTCGAGTTCTGACGCTTGCTATAGCCCGGGCAGATTCTTTGCGGCGAATCAGTTGAAGATTGCGCTGGCTCACATTGTACTGAACTATGAGATTGCGCCGATTGCCACGCGGCCGGTCAATAAATGGTTCTTTGGGCATATAGCGCCTCCGTTGCAGGAAACAATTCGAGTGAGACGGCGAAGGATGTAGCACAATACTCCCCGTAGTTTCTGACATCACGACGAGAACAGCTTCGAATACAGTCAGGCTTAGAATTAGAGGGAAGGTTCAGCACCTAGGAAGATATGATAAGACACATGCTGGAAAGTTCATTCGAGTCCGCAATCATATATAGAAGATGTTATACCACAGGCTTCACAAAATACTTCTGTGAATTTTTCAAGTCGAATCTCATTTGTTCTCATTCCAGTTCACAGATGGGATTCAGGTATGCACATAAATATTAGAAATCCAGCAGCCATGGTCTCCCCAATGGGTCGCATGGCAAGCATGGGTCTTGCGGTCCTGTATCCTCGGTGGATATCCTGCATAGAAACTGGGGCCAGACAAGGTAAAAATGCATTCAATGTCGCATTTCGTGGTCAAAGCAATTTCGGGAATGCATGATTGGGACATATGGTGGGCCGAGACTGATGATCTTTGGTCCGGTCGGCTAAGGGACCGAAAGGATTGTTGAAGTATTTTATTCTCATCCAGATACTCGTTCCTAGACATGACAGAGCGCATACACCTCAGTAGAAGTGAAATCATCACAAGAACAAGGTACTGGTATTCTAAGATTGAGGCTTTCAGTAATGCGGCTCAATCTCCAACAGCAAGTCGAAATACAAATTTGATTTCATGTAGAAGCCCAGAGACGTGGCTTGAAAATGATGGAGTTCATACACCGTTATGCTTCGAGTCAAGAAATGCACGGTGGCGAACCTGACTGATTCGTAGTTTTATCCTTGTTCAATCCCAGTACAAGCCAAGAACACACAGTAATCGAGTGACTCCACGTACCTGGGTGGCCTACCAACACTGCATAACAATCGCGGGGACAAGCACAGAGATCATGCCCGGAGCGCGTCCAGACAAGCAGATGGACGGCAACGCGGATGACAGCTAACCGTGAACCCATACCCGGATCTGCGGTACGCATGCAGAGAGATTGCAACGGTGAGCCGTTTGAAAAGTTGGACTACATACCTGGCTGGACGGCGATGAAACTTTTCTGACCGAAACACCATGTTCCCATCAAGCTGATGACCGAAGTGCTAGTATATCGCACTCGATCATGGACCAGCTAGCCTCGAAGGAAGGTCTACTTGCCATCGCTGTCCGTATTCTAGGCTTGACAATAGCATACTATATCGGTCACGCTTTGTATAATGTCTCCCCTTTGCATCCCCTCAGCCACATCCCAGGTCCAAAGCTGGCGGCCATGACGATACTCTATGAGTTTTGGTTTGACTTCGTCAAGTTTGGCAGATTCTCCATGGAGATCAAAAGAATGCACGACGTATACGGTTTGTTGATGAGATCAGTCTAATCTTCCATCTTATTCTCAGCTAACTAATTTTAGGGCCGCTTGTCAGAATCAGTCCGAACGAGGTTCACTGCAGTGACCCAGACATGGTCGATGAAATCTATGCTGGAGGCGGTCGGAGGCGGGAGAAATCAGCCCACTGGTGCAGCTCCCTCGCCGGACCCGTGGCGGACTCGATCCTGACGACGCGAGATCACGACATCCATCGCCGCCGCCGGCAGGCGCTTTCCAATTCCTTTTCCAAGGCGGCCATTGTCAATCTGGAACCGATGATCCATGAAAAGGTCCAGACTCTGTGCGATAAGCTGCTGAGATACCCGTCGAGACCGTTCGATATCACGGCGGCATACAGCTGCTTCACGACCGACGTCATCACAGACTACTGCTTCGGAGAACCGTTCGGTCTGCTCAAACAGGTGGGTAGCCGATCCCAGAGCGGAACACAATGTCTCACGAAGTGTACGTAAGTCATGCTGAAATGGAGACCACGACAGGACGATTGGGAGCCCAACTTCCGGGCCCCGACCAACGCGATGCAGGACTTCCAGCCCGTCTTCAAGTTCTTCCCCGTCGCGCACTGGTTCGCCGACGTGATGCCGAAGATGGCGAAGCTCATGGGCGGGGAGATGGCCTTCTTCATCAAGTCGATCACGGAGGACATGCCCGGACGGGTCATCCGGGCGAAAGAGGCCGTCGAGGCTGGAGTTGTGCGCGAGCGCACTGTCATATTCGAGGATATGCTGAGATCACCTGCACTGCCGGATGAGGATAGGACCGTATATCGGTTGACGGGCGACGGTATGATTCTGGTGTCCGCTGGAACAGAAACTACGGCAGTGAGGGACTACCTACTATCAGAACTTGGTATATACACGTTTGGGTGCTCTACTGACTGCAGACCATTTACAGTGGACACTCACGGTACTCACATACCACATGTTGTCGTCACGACCGATACTATCGCGACTGTCGCGCGAACTCGATGGAATGGATCCCAAAAACCTGTCGTGGCAAGCTCTGGAAAGACTCCCATATCTCACGGCAGTCATATTCGAGGCGATTCGACTATCGTACGGAATCGCCGCCCGACTACCACGCGTAGCGCCGGACGAGGACCTCGTCTACAGAGGCCGAGACAAGACATATGTCATACCTAGAGGCACGGCCATTGGTATGTCGACGGTGATCACGCACCACAACGAGGACATCTTCCCGGACTCGCACCGGTTCCTGCCTGACAGATGGCTGGATGACAAGGGACAGAGACGGACGGATCGCGAAAAATACATGTTGTCATTTTCCAGGGGCAGCAGGGTATGCGTCGGTATGCAGTAAGTTATCACCATGCAGCCTGCGCCGTGGTCCCCGCGAGACGATTTGTTGACCCGACGGACAGACTGGCGTGGTGCAATTTATACCTGGCAACGGCCGCTCTGGTGCTGCGCTGCTTTCCGCACATGAGCCTCTTTGAGACGACGCTGGTCGATATTGCTTACGATCATGACGCTTTCGTGTCGCGGCCGAAAATAGGCACGAAGGGGGTGCGTGTGACCATGTCAGAGAGCCGTGGCTGAGTGAACCTTCTCTTTCGTGCGCGTTTGGAGATATAAGCTCGTCAGCGATGCGGCCAGGCCAGCTGGGTATCATTCGAGACGGTGAGGACCTTTCTGGGAGGGCATTTTGGGAACGATACACTTTTGACGAATGTGGAATGTAGAGTAGTAGCCATTTGGTTGTGTGGACTTATACGTGCTCAAAGAGCGAAAAGCCCGGCATGTTCATCTCAAGGACGAGAAAACTACTCCATCGAAACGCATACGACGATAAGTCTGGAAGAACGGATCATAATGTCATGCGCGCAAGAGGAAGATACTCCTGAGTTCAGGATGAAAATATCTCTATTGATCTCACTCATCGTTGTTCTGTTCGGATGATTGGCTCGCAAGATAATCACCATCTGCTAACAGTCGAAAACTGAAAGGCCATTTCGCTGCAATAAATTTTGCACAAATTCTGCCGAGCTTAATAGAATCGCAACCACCAGTGTGTGAAGTCCGTCTTCGACAGAGCCAACAATCAGTTGCCAGCCGATGGGATACACAACAAACAAAAGGTGCACATTAATCCGACGAACCGGTTGCCTGAGGCATTTACGAGTACGGATGGCTATCTTGTGCTCGAAAAGATGCGACGTCCAGCGCTTACTAGAAGGTGAGAATGTGGGTAATAGACATCGCTCAAGCCGACTTGGGTCTGATTGTGGTCAATTGGCGGACCGCCTTTAATACTGTTGACAGCATGCTCCCGGCTGTGGGCGTGATTGACATGCAGTTTCTGGCAGACTGCAGAGTGCAGATGCAACGTTTCCGCCACACGAGTCACGGCCTTCTGGTGCGGACGTTTCGAAGCTCAGTACGGACTACAAAGCGAAGATCAGGGTCCTTGGACCGGCCTTCCGCTTTGATGGTTGTTCTGATCTTATTAGGGGTCCACACCCTCAGAAAATGTTCAAGATATGGAGAGAATGCTAACCAGCCCCAGTTGTTAGAGTACCGAAATGCGCCGGACCGCGTCGAGTGAATCAGAAGTTGTGCTTGGACTGAAACTCTAGGTTAGAAGGAATTCGTGACTCGGGAAGCTTGATGCTACCGTGGCCTCGTGGATAGGGCGGTAGAGCACACGCAAGCACGATCAAACTCAAGATCTCGCGGGCCGGACTGCTGACAAGATCAGGCAAGTAGCAGCAGCCGACGGCCACCAGCGATTAGCCGTGATAGGCAAGACAGGTTCAATGTTCATTGGATGGGCCTGCTACGCCTGCGAGGGAGATCTTGTCGATCTTGTGCCCCGGAATTCAAGCAAACCAAGATTTTGTAACGATTTGGTGACTTTGTTTCCACTGGAAACCCACAGAAAATCCACAATCAGCAGCACACTTGTGCCGGAATTTGATCGGCTTTATGAGCAGCTGCAGCGACATCAAGACAGCAGCAGTTTGGGCACTGTTGCTTGCGCTTCAGTCGGCTGCCGGCTGCGGCGGCGCCTGAGTAATGTGACGGCGGGCTGGAGGATCCTAATATGCATGTTGTATGCAGAGCCAAAGCACGAATCCGACGGCTGTCTCGAGAAGAGTGAAAAACAAATGCACTGCTTGCTGCTCGGGAAATGAAGTGGCAGTGCGAGTACAGTGCTCTGTCAGAAAGCAGGCCAGTTCGTTGGCATGGAACTGGAGCATGGCGTAAGCAGTTCATAAGCCGTGGGAGAAAGACTCATCTCATCGCTCGTAGTATAGCATTCGTCTATCGAATACACGGGCACCATACCCGGACACGGAAGCAAGATGAGAGAGCTCGCTACGCTTGGCGACGCTTGGTACGCAAAGGTGAACGCCTCGCCGAAGTCGCGAAATTGCGACGTCGCAAGGTGAAGGATGGGCAGGGCAAGCAGGGGGTCAAGGTGAAGACCTAGCGATGGGAGCGATGGAAGCGGTCAGCCGCCGTCCCCCCCTCCGCCGTTGTCGCCGCCTCTGCCATAGCCCCCCACATTTCTCATCTTTTCTGACTCTACAGTAATCAGATCTCGTGTCGCGGGTAATCGTAACACGATGGATGGGCTTGGACGGGCTATCCAGCAGCCAGCAAGTATCCTTCGGAGGGATCCAATTATAGCCTTGACTCAGCCAAGTCGATCGCTGTTTCGTATCCTGTGACTTTCCAAGAACCCGCGTGGCCAAAGTTATGTACAGCACAACAAAAGTATTCTTCTTGATGGCCGTTCTTCGATTTTCGGGAACTGAAGAAAGAACATGGTCAAGCTTTGTCAAGGCCTGGAACTCTTGGGCCTTTCTGACCTGCATTCAGGCTTGTCACGCGCGGGATGGATTTTGTTTGATTACCGTGTTCTGGACCCGCTCCCCTGGGCCTTCTTCTGCACCTCCTAGCAGTCTGGCAGCATCTTTTGGCTTTGTTCGCTGTGTTTGGCAACTGGGAAAAGATGCGCGTTCCTAAAATTGTGCATGCAAGCAAGCCATGGCCTTTGACGGGCCTGGAATGGTGTGCCGCTGCTTTGAGCTTCTAGCATTCGAAGGATACCCGGCATGTTCTAGGCTCGTGGTCCGATTGGCTGGCGCTGGGACAGTGCCCCCCGTTCGTGAGCGTCAATCTCTGAAACCCACTGTAGCCCGTCAGCCCGTCCAATGTCCACCCCCATACTATCCCCCACGCTTCCCGCCAAGAACGCTGAAATTTTCTGGGTACCGAGACGCTAAGGACCCTGCACATTTTTGATTGCTTTCCGTACACCGAGCGGCGAGAGCGGTCAAGTGGCCAATATCTCCATATTACTAAAAATGTAAAAGGAAAAAGGGCCCCCCAGGTCCATCTCACATTAATATTGGATTTCCCCGTTCATTGTTCTGCTGCAGCACTTTCTAGACTTTTTGCCGTATTTTTGATTTATTAGATTTCATCTCTGTTATTGTGGTCATCTATCTACCTTACAACAGATAGAGATACACATTCACGAGGGACCCCCCGATACTATGCCACTTCGAACAGCCTCCTCGACATTGAAGGCTACTCTACCATCTTTAGAATCTGCAAGATCCGCTGCGCTGCGATCCAGCATCCCTCGCCCTGATGTCGCCTCCAAGATAGCGACCGGCCGGTCGCATGGCTTTGCTACTGCCATTTCCTCGCCTACTGCTACTTCTTCGTATCCGTCCAACTTTGTCGGCGCGAGCCTGCAAGGACGATCCGGTCGCAACTACACCATCGAGCGAGTCCTGCAAGACCGGGAGAACCGATTGGTCTACCTGGCGCAGGCGGACCAGAAACGCTATGTCCTCAAGAGCCTTCACAGCTCCGAGTACAACCATGCTCTGGCCCTTCAGCCAAAGCTGGCCTCGAGCCCCTATCTCCGAGCTGTTCACGACACCATTCCCGGCCAGAAGATGTTCGTCAACGAGTACCTCACCGACCACCTGATGAACTTTGCGTGGAAGCCGATGCCGCTGCTCACCCAGAAGCGTATCCTCAGAGATGCCCTTCGCGGGCTGGCAGCCATGCACCGCCACAACATTGCCCACCTCGACATCAAGGCCAACAACATCATGGTTGACTACCACGAGACCGACAACGGTGTAGTCGTCGATCGAGTACAGCTTTCGGATCTCGAGGACGCCACTCACATCCCGCCAGCTCAGGCTCTGCGTGGTCTGCAGGTGGGCAACCACTGGTGGCGGTCGCCCGAGGCCCATGTCAAGGGGGCCATTGGCAAGCCGACTGACATTTTCTCCTTTGCCATTGTTGTAAGTTCTCTAGAGACGACTGCTGCATGTCCGATCATTGACTAACACCATCTCTAGTCCATCTTCCTTTTGTTAAGACGCGTAATCTTCTGGATGGATCTGCCTCAATCCACCGACTTGAGCTTTGCCATTTTGGAGAAGCAAATCTCCCACTTTGCAGACTGGGACGACTTTGACGGCTTCCTCAGCTACTTGGGCCGCGGACACCCGTGGCAGCAGAGCTTCAGCAAGATGGCCGACTCTTTCGGCGAGTCCAACCCACGACGACCCTTTTCCATGTGGAAGAGCGACGTCTTGGATGCCGACTTCAAGGACCTCATCCGGCAGATGACCAACTTTGACCCCAGAAAGCGCATCACCGCACAGCAAGCACTACAGCACCCTTGGTTCAAGGACGTGCCAGACTCATAGAAAGAATAAGAAGACAAAAAAGAACCAAGAAAAGACTTGGGAACTAGATATACAGAGACATAGAACTGAGGCTGGGCCCGGAATTTTGGAGTTGGGCATTTGCGTTTCCCCGGACATAGACATAGAAAGATACCCGTCCCCAAGGACAAACTTCGAGCATAGGGACAGCCATCCTGCGAAGAAGAAAGATTTCGATTTTATATTAGACATATTAATACTACTATACACCACAATTATCATGATCATTATGCCATGGTTCAAGCAAGTGAATGTACAGCTTTACACGTCAAACTCTACTCTCGCAGCTCGATCCTTCGAAGTGGCGCCTGGTAAATCCAGCCTCTCATTCAACAATGAGTCGACGTGGCATATTTTACCATCCGAGTCTACAGACAACTATCTCAGATTCATGGTGGTGGTACTTGAGCTATACGGCTGCAGGAAATTGCGACAGCGAATCAATACACAATTGGCGACCCTCCCGTTTGAGCCTTTTGGAACACACAAAGCGATGGAATAGATATATTACATTCGCCTCCAGTGCTGAAGCTGGGTATTACTGATCCAAACGTAGTGCAAACGAGCCTACCGGAGCGTTGTGACTTGCTCTTCAACGGCACATGTCTCCCTCCGCCTTTGCCGGCTCCTTCTCTTTCCGGCGTCGATTTGCCAGGCAGTTGTATTTACTATGTCGAGCCGTGAGGTGGAAGACATTGGAAAAGCAAAACGATGACCACATGAGTACACGAGGTGAGAGGCACGATGGAGTTGCCTGAGAGTCCTCTTCATAATTGCATACTCTACGCCTAGCTGCTCGGCGAGCGCGAGGCCAAAATCGGTCTGCTCATATAGAGGTAGAGTAGCATGCGGTCGGTCCAAGGCTTCAAATATGATGATCTGGCCTTCCATTCTAGCACGCCGTATATATCGGATTTGTTCTATAGCTGGTCGGATTCTGCAGTGTAAGAAGCGCAACGGATTTCATTCCTGTTCTAGTCTAGCAATGATTTTGCTTTGATATGTGCAGAGGGTCCTTGTGGCTCTTTGGATTCGATCTCACTCAGAAGTGATGTTGCTTTCTATGCTAAACTCTACCGAAGCAAAGGCTGGTCGGGATCATGAAGGTGCCCAGCATCCGGCCGTACCGCGGATGGGTGTCATTCGCATTCGGCGCCGGAGGCCTGGACTTATCGCTGGGCCCGGGACCAATCGGCTGTTTTTTTGCCACGAGATCGTCCCTTGTGTAGAGGTCTAATAGAACGTCTCGAATCTTGCCAGCTTGGGAACCTTCTGATATCGATTTATCCGATATTCCTTGCCTACGGAATATGGACTACGGGATGCTTGGCATACACCACGTGTCTCTTGCTCTCTTTATCTCTACGCTCTGTAACTCATGCCCACGTTGGTGAATATCACGAGGAGACATACTAGCAGAGGTTGCGGACAACATCTGCATCAGTTTACTTCATCACGACAAACAACGTGCTTGTTTTCGGTAGTACTGGATGCATCTCAGGATGTCGTGAAACGTGGTAGTCATGCGGTCCAAGGTAAAAGCTGAGGTTCTATCTAGATTTACGATGAGAGACTTTTCTCGACGTTTGAGCTCCTTGGGATGTACGACGTAGTCGGTATACTACATATTTATCATGACCCTTACGGCAGGCAGCGGGTACACGTGTGCCAATTTGCCAAGCATATATCGTGGTGTCCAGGTGGGTTCCGTCAAGTTATACTTACAATACTGGAAAACTGGTGGAATGGCTCGACTAAGGACGAAAGACGTGACCGACACGACAAAGGCTATAAAAGAGGCCAATGGCGAACTCAGTTGATGTTCTCATCATCTCAGAGTCTCGTCGCTGTTTCTGTTGCCGAGTTACACGGAACTTGCGTCCTCGCCTCAAGTAGGTCGAGCGTCCTGTTTTCATAGAAGGCGGAATCACATGAAGACGGCCAGGTCGTCTGGCGAATACTGTTGTACAAGAACTCGAATGGCGATGCGTCACATGGGCAGCGTCCAAGGACTGAGGTTGAAACTGGGCAAATGATTGTTTTGATTTGCCTGTGGGCTTGCTGTTCAAGGCAAGTAGGCAGGCAACGAAATACTTGGCGACATCTCTTGCGAGGATGGACGTGGAGTTATAGCGGTGGGAGTAATATAATAACAAATCCACTGGCATGTCGTCGAGTTCGGAAATTGTCAGGATGCTATTTCGGCTCTGGCTGCACTCGGAACAGGAAATGGCCATGATGGTTGCCACGGCAGCTCTTCGTAAGGGTAGCATTCCGTTGTCGACGTGTTCCTGGGGCCAGGCCAAGATGGGGAACGCTGGAAGCGCGCGACGTCATTCTGGGAACCTCTGTTGTGGCGCCCGTCAGTGGTCTGACCGACAGAAACCTGCCAACCTGCCCACTAACCCACTGTACTGAGTGCGGCCTACTCTGTAGAAGTCGATCTAGCCGCTCGGGGGGTTTCGAAAGCGGGTAGGTAATGGGCCCAAACGAGAGCAGCGTCAGTTCACTTAGACAGCTGAGCAGCGCTAACGCAGGGACAGGCGGCGGAAGGCTTCGAGCTTTCGGCGGGGATGTGTTCTCAGCTCAGCCGCTTCTATGGCCTGGCTTGGCCCCCCGACCCCGCCTAACAGAGCTTAGCCCAGATCTGACCTCTTACCCCAGCTCCGCCCAGTCAGTCCAGGAAGGCCAAGGCATTGGGCGGGTCCCCGTAGCAACGGAGCCCAAATCAACAAAAAGTCGATGGCTGGGAGACGGCCAGTGTTCGCGACACAGAAAATGAGAAGGTTAGACCAATGAGAAGAGCACATGAGAGCCCATCTAGCCCATCTCGACCTTCTCTCGTTCTTTTGCATGTCAGATCGAGTCTCCATAACCCGCGACACAGCCAGCGAAACCGTCTAGTACTGCTTGCTATCCATCAAGAAGCCCAAGCTCGATACGCCCGCCGCCGCCTGGGCTCCGTCCCAGCCACCGATATTCGCGAGAGATCCCAAAGAAAGAAACTGCATCCAGTCTCCCACCTTACCACCACCACACCTTGACTTTGACAGATACTTTCGAGACTCTGTTCTTTTCGTCTTTCTGCATATTCTTGTTGCTGGAGGGGATATTGTCATCAATCCGACTAAGTGTCCATACCTTCAACACTCACTTGCACATCTATACACACACATACACATACTCCAAAAGATCCACCAGCCCAGATCTACCTCTCCTCCCCACCAGACGCCTCACTGTTTGGGAGTATCTGACAAGCAGGGAACAACGATTCGGTCCAACGATCCGAAAGCCCTTCGTTCGCTCTATCTACATACCTGATAGCTGAGACAGGCCGCATTCCAGCGACGCCGTTGCGCATTCGAGCACCGAGCTTGAATCTCGCCGTCGCTGAGACTCGACGCATTCCATCGCAGCAGTCGTCGAAGCGAGACAGCCACTGCTGGCCGCCGACGCAGACACCCAGCCGCGACTCCGATTCAGCGGAGGACGGGCAAAAGGGTTCGATCTCGAATCGAGAGCTCAGGTCACTGGGCCGCGGTGGAATAAGGAAAACCTGCAGAATCACAGAAATCAGACGTCGCAATGGCAGGCGAAAGATTCCAAGTCGGCTGGTATCGTAAGTACAAGTCATATCCCATGTGGCTTTCGATTGGCATGCCACAAGTGAACCAAGTACTGACTGTCGCGCCTTAGGCTGGGTACCATTCCTAGGATATCACCATGTTTTGATGATTTTAATAGCGGTTGCTATCATTCTACTGTGTAAGTCATCATGTTCAACCGATGGAGCTTGACCTTGTCTAACTTCGTTTTCGCAGCACTGCTACTCGCAGGATGTTCTTCTTCCTCGCCACTGATACCAGACATCTTTCTGTTGTCCCTGTATTATTCGCATTACACGCCAACGCCCGACACGGCACAGGTTGACTACAATGGCTACCAGGCCATCAGCAACATTGTCGGATCGGCCCACCTGCAAGCACGAGTGGGCTACTTTGGCATCTGCGTGAACCCCGACGGCGGAGCCTGGCTCTGCTCCAACAATGCGACCGCTCTCGCCAACGAGGTGTCCGTCGACCAAGATCCTCTAAACCTGATCTGGCTGGCGTCTCAGTTCAAGGACATGATCGTGTTCCCGTATCTGATCATCATCGCCATCATCTTCGCCTTCATCTGCTTCCTGTTGCTCGCCACCTTCCCCGGATGGCATGAGGAGGAGGACTCGGAGGACAGCGTGCGCGAGGTCAAGCCGTTCCCCAGCAGACCCGTCTCCCAGATCGCGCTGGCCATCATCTTCATTGCCAGCGTCTTCGTGTTGGTCTCGGTCCTGTGGCAACACACGGCCTCGGTGGCCGCGAGCATCATTGCGCAAGACTTTGGCAACGGGAGCGTCTTATCGGGCGTGGGCACGAGCGCCATGGTCATGGGTTGGTTCAGCTTTACGCTGCTCATCATCGTCACCATCGGTCTCCTCGTCATGATTCTGAGCATAAGAGTCCTGTCGCGGATGACGGATTGATGAGGGAGTCAAAAGAATATTTTTGCATTTTTCTTTTTTCCTAACCATACTCGCGGGGGCCATTGAGCTCCCCCAAAAAGGCATTGGATCAGCGTTTCTTGAAGCAGCAACAACACGAGATTGGACGGATGACAACACAACACGTAGACGAATGCTACTTCAGTGTATATGGAGACGAGAGAGTATTTGATTTTTTTCCCTCTTGTTTCTCTGGCATCATTTATTGGCGCGCTGAGACACGTGAGACTATCTTCGTGATGGAACACTCACTGTCCTTCCGCCAAGGGGGAGAAAAACAAACACAACAACATACGGAAACAAACAGCATTTTGGGACATGGAGTTTAGGATATCGGTACTTGCGGCCAACATGTTTTTTTCTGCTTCTTCTTCTTCTTCTTCTGCCGACACAGGGCTCTCTTGAGACTTTCCTGCAACACTCTTCCACCAACCCGGCCATCATTTATCAATGCTGCTTGCCGCAAGTTCGGAAACGCGAAAAGCGGAAGGGGAAAGAGAGAGTGTCTATCTAATGAATGCGACGCAACTACGATACATGGATACCACGATAGACGATTGCGAGAGAGAGACGAAGAAAGGAAAGCGAAAGGGGGACAGGAAGGGAAATGCGATGCGAAATGGTTTTTTTGTGCGTGGAAAGCAAATTGTAGACTCGTCTTGCTGCAATTGGTCGTTTGTGTATACAAATTCATCATGTAATTAAATTGGTCATTGTTTTGCGACAAAGAAAAAGAGCCAAAGCTCGTTAATTAAGATATTTTTTTTTCGCACCTTGTGATTCATATATATTTCGTGTCTTCTACCGAAACTCGTACCAAAGTCAATGTTCCATCCGATTCAAGTGGATTGAACATTCTCGACGACTTCCATCTATACAAACTCTACTGGCAATGCGTGTGCTTGAAGCTGTCTCCACGGGCATACCACCCATGCTTCTTCTTGAGATGCGCCCAGCTGTGGGCGCCTGGGTATATCTAATCTGTCCATGCAGACGCTTCTCACCGACCTCAGCCACTCCTCTTATATACATAATGAGCTGGCTTTCTTGTACCTGCAGTATGACAAGCAGAGTGATTATCAATATAGCCTGCAGCTAACATGCACTCCACCATGACATGCGATTGAGGCGTTCTCGCCCCGGCAACGGTCCGTGGCCTGCATGCATAGTGATGCATAAAGGCAAAAAGGTAAACGGCGCTCGCTCACCCCACCGACCCCGGTCCTTGACAATTGATCGCTGCATCGACCCAAAGAGGCTCTTGGCTCCATTCTCGCCTTCCATGGCAATGCTGAGCGCCCGAGAGTCGTGTCATTTCTTCTTATACATGTCTCGAAACAGGCTTCAAGCGGGCAGTGGCCTCTTGAACGGGTGTGCCTCAGTGTTCAGGACCCACTCGTCCAGACTGATGACATCTGGTGTTGCGTACAGCAAGTAGAAATACTTTAGCGTCTCGGCAAACCAGAAGCTCTCCATGGCGTCGTCCTTGTCCGAGCCCTGAACGAGAACATTGGAAATGGCGCTGTGTCCAGATTCCGTCTGTGTAGCAGCAATGATCGATTCAAACATTCTCCATCCCTTGTCTTGCCACGTTGTATCACCCGTGATGCGGTACATGTACCAGACGGACTCGATGGCCTCGGGACTGCAAATCATGGTCAGAATACGAGAGTCTGGATCAAATGTTTGGGGGAAGTAGGAGGCTTACCGGAGGATGTAGTGCTTTGCCGATACAGTCACGAAACCGGGTGGGATCTTTTCGTTCTTGAGTCGTGCCTCGATGTACTCTTCGTGGGTCAGAGGTCTGGAAGGGTCCGGTTTGGTCCTATCTTCTTCTTCGTTGTCCTTAATCGGTGCTGGCGTAATGCTACCGCGCACTGGCTTTCCGACGCGCCCAGAACCGCCAGCAACGAGAATATCATCCAAGGGATCCTCGAATGCCAACTTTTGCGACGGCTTTGCGGGTGGAGTATTGTCGTTAGAGCTGGTCTCGAGTTCGTCAGACTTGGTATCCAGATCACGTTTCTTCCTGGTAATGAATTTGTCGTCTGCCATGGCATCAGACTTGGTCGACATTTCGTCAGCAATCTCCGCGAGGTCGGCAATGTCGAAAGTTTCTGATGTTACCTTGGTGTCGGTGTCCGAAACGTCGTCCAGCTCTGATTCTGCCTCTCGCCTCAGCTCATCTAGCTTCTCTTTCTCAGCCTTCTCTTTCGCTAAAGCCTTGCGCTTGTAATAATCATCAATCTGCTTCTCTCTCATGTCCCACATAGGATCAAGATACTGGTGCCAGAGTGTCTCGTTCCACTTGCAGTCGCCAGCTTCCGCGCAAGGCACGACAGTTCCTCCTTCAGGCATAATGCCTGATGCCGTGGTTTCATAGGCCCAGACGCATCCGTCGGTGAGCTTCTTGGCGATCTCAACGTCGACGGGTTCTTCAAAGACCTTGCCAGCCATGCCAAACATACCTCCCAGGAAGCAGGTCAGGTGTGTCACTTCAAACTCACTGATGGGGTCTTTTTGAGAGTTAGGGTTCGTGGTGACCTTGGCGCTGAAGAGAATGTCGCGGTTGTCGGGAACCATGGGTCGGTAAAGAAGCCATTTCTTGACTGCATCAGCCACCTTGAGGTGCATCGTCTCATACTTTGGTTCCAATCCACCCAAGAGCAAGAACTGTTTTGGGAAGTATTCGTAGGTCGAGTCTTGGGAACCGCCCATGCCAAAAGTGTTTCTTCCCCAGCTGCCAGATGTCAGACCTTGAGGATAGCAGACGTCGGCGAGCTCAGGGATAGTGTATGGTTCAGCGACCACTCTGTCGACCGCCATCTGTTGGTATAAATCTGGTGCAGACAGTATCAATGGAGCAGTGAACTTCTTGGTCTCCGTCACAGCTCCGGTGCGAAGAGTGGAGGGGTGATCATAGAGATCTTCGTCGGAATCCACGTCTGCATCGACGGTCCGCTTCTTGGGGCCCGAAGTTGGCTTAGTACCGAGTCTGTCGGCCTTGTCAGACAAGGCCAAGTCGGGAACCGAGTTCATCTTGTTTGCCATTCTCGACTTGTGCGTGTATTCGCGACCCGTGTAGTCATCTGGCGTGTCCATCACGCTTTGCACGTTTGCCTCTTGCTCAGCGGTGAATTTCATGAGAGCATCTTGAGAGGCCGTCTTGTTACAGCCAGAAGCATCAACATGTTCGGGGAAGATGCCGGGAATATCAGTGCCGTTGGGGCGAAGCTGCCACTCCTCGAATGCATCAGTGATACGCGCGACCGCATCGTAGTACCTGTTGTCTCCAGTCACCTGAGCCAGACGGGTAAACTCCATGAGCAGCGAGCCCAGTTCAGCAACGCTAACACTTGAACCGGCGTGCCTGGCCTTCCCGGTAAACGCTGGTTTCCAGTTGTAATACAGGATAGGCATGCGATTGGGAGTATCAAAGACTCCCATGAGGATCTCGGCGAGTTCAACGGCCTTCTCGAGCAAGATCCCATAGCCCCCTTCCTTGCCACCACTGACATCGTAAGCGCCCAACAGGCCACCCAGGTATCTAATGGTCGTCTCGAAAACAGGAATCTCGGTTCGTGGTGATGTTGTAAAGTCAATCTTGCCCACTGCCTGAACGGCCTCGGCAAATTCTTCCTTCATGCCCATGATCCATAGGGTGTCGAGAGCATCGACGAGAGTAGCGGCCCAACCGCAGAATGGGTCGCGAAACTTGAGTGACACTGGCGAAAGCTCGTCATGCATCCAAGCGTACTGTCTGTACCCAGCCCAAGCCCGCTGCATCTCACCCTTGACGACGGCCAAACGTCCCTCGCGCGCCAGGCGAACAGCTTCGGGTTCCTCGTTGAACATGTGCTGGACCTTGGGTATCGATCTAGGCTTGCCGGTTGGCAGGGTCAGCAGGGATTCGGGAGCTACCGGGAACACCTCTGTCGGCTTGCGCCAGTGGATTGTCGATGTAGAGGTTGATTTTGTAGTGGTGGTCGTCTCAAAGCCTTGCTTGTTTGGAGCCTCAAGAAGATCCTCTTCCTGACGTTCCTTCTCGGCTTCTTCTGCCCATATCTGATGCGGCGTCTTTCTGTCCGGAATGACAATCACAGGCTTGTCCGTAGTTTTCGTGTCCGACTCGACCTGGTTGGCACCTGCTTCCGTCTCGTCGACCTCGGTGGGCTTTGCCTTGGACTCATTGGAAGTGCTCGTGGGCAGTGTGTAGTCAACCTTCTGGTTCTCTTCTTCGGGCTCTTTGAGCTCTGGAATCTTGACTATGTTCTCTTCCTGCTCCTTTCCGTCGAGTGGCTTTTGCTGCGGTCGTTTGCGTTGGATACCATGGGCGCCGGTGAGGTCATCCTTTTCGTTGTTGAGTGTCGAGCCAACTCCCGCTTTCGAGCCAGCGTCGGGAGTATAGTCGATGGGTCTGGTAGAGAGTGCTTCCCAGTCTGTGTCCTGGGTCATGCGGTAAAGAAGGAGGAGGCCGACAGCGGCCAGGATCATGTAGACCCGGTATCTGCGTACGCGAAGCATGGCGATTCACTTCCGAGCCTCGTCCGAGGCAAGGCTGGTGGAAGTGTGGATTATGCCGAGGAGAAAGGCGCAGACCTATGGCAGGTCGGGATTGCAATAGGAAACTTTCAGCAGAAGTTGGAAAATATCATCTTGTGTTTGTAATGTTGAGCCGAGCGGAAGTAGCTGAGACGAACAAACAGGCAGTGTGTTGAGCCCGAGGGTCGAGGCTAGCAGCCTGTGTGTGTTGGACGCCGAGTATATACTTGGTCGCCGAGGCCAAAGTGTGAAAGCGGAAATGCGTGACTCGAACAAAGAAAGAGCAGCTACGTCGAATGTACCCAGAAACAAGTGGTATGGAGGGCCAAGAAGAAAATCACAAGGAGAAATGTAGAGAGCGAAGAAGACGGCAGCAAGGCAGAGCAACGGAGAAACGAGAGTGTCAGCCCGTGTGCATCGAGCCTGGATCACGAGGGTAGTGAAGAGACGGAACAAGTGGTTCGGCCTCCTCGCCTTACCTACTAGGTTAATGTAGATGATATCTTGGCATCTTTCCCGAATTCAGACGGAAGTCTGGGCTGGAACTTGGGACCACAGCTGCAGCCCACCTACAAGGTTTGGGTCAAATCCCATTTCGCGGATCGCAACCGTCTGTCTGTCTGGTCCGGGTCAGACTTTCTGCGGGCGACGGGTGACAGGTGAGAGAAGGGGACTGGACCGAGGGGAGGAGACGACCAAGAGCAGAGAGAGGAGAGAAGAGGAGCCTTCACTGGACCTGCACTAGAGGAACCCGAGGAACCTCCAGCGAGGAACCAACCGCCAACCTACGGGGCATCGGTTGCGAAGCTCAAAGGGGAAGCAGCCATTCTTTCAATAGCGTCTTGGCAGGAAGCATCGTCAGATTGGCGGATGCAAAGCTAAGGTTGCTGTCTTGGCTATGGCTTCTGCGGGTTGCGGCGACCGTGACAAAAGGAAATAAGAAAAGGAGGAAGAGAATTGGACAAAGAGGTCGAGTTCCCGTTCTAAGACGTCTTGGCAAAACTCCTCTGCGGAGCTTGGTTCTGGTTTTGGTTTTTGATGGATGGATCCCCTCGTACCCTGGGATTGCACCATAATTCTTCAACTCCGCCTGAGACCCCAACTACCTCGTATGTCTCTGAGTAGCCCTATCGCAAGGACGCTCAGGAGGCTCTGTGGGCGAGGCGGATCCGAGACGCCCACTGCTGTATATGTGTGGGTTCTCATGGCAGACACTGTCTCGAGCAAAGCGATTAGAGACAAAGACAGACCTGGCGCATGTCTCTACTTGATGCGCCTCGAGCCTTGCAAGTGCTGAAAGCTGAAATCACTCTAGCTTGGCGATAGAAGAAGGAGAGTGCAGGCAGCCCAGATTCTGGGGTAGTTGGGTATAGGCAGCTGGTCCCTGTAGTCCAGGCACCTAGCTCCCCTATGGCTGGCTGAGCCGGGGGGTTATTCGGAGGGGCGTTTCCGAATATGTCCCTGGCTGGACCCAACCAGACCTCTAGGACCCCGTCCAAGCCGAATTTGCCGTGGGCCTTGCCGTTACGCTTAATTATTAGAATGGTGCCACATGGAATCTTAATTTTAATCCGAGCTCTCGGAGCGCTCTCTTGATTCATTCATGGCTTGCGCTGCAGAATACCTTCGGCAGAAAAAGGAGGGGGAAAGGAGGTTCAGGCCTATTATACAGCTCAAGGCAAGACATGTCTCTCATGAGTTGTCTTTAATAGCTTATTGATCATTACTTTTTCATCCTGTACTTGGCAGACAGGACAAAATTGTCGGATAATTCTAAGTACAAGTTGATGGAGGATACTATTCTTAACTCTCACGCCTTGGATGCCATTGAGGACGGCCTTCTTCCCACTCGAGCGACAAGCCGCACCTGATTACGGAAGGTCATGGTTGGGTGTCCCACCTGAAAGAACACCTAGCGCTGTACCAGCCAGCCATTGATTGGCGCCCCCATTCTAAGGGACGAACCATTCGCAAAAATGGACAACTTCAAAACGGAAATTTCTTCGCCGCGGCAAGTTTGACAACAAACCCCTGCGTATATCAGGGTCCAGCGTCTAGACTGGGTCCAATGCGACGTTCCTGGGTATTCTGGGTAGTCGCGTGCGCATATACATATAGTAGTCAAGCAGGCTTTTCGCGAGGGTGTACGAGTCTACAGATGGATAATCATGCTTGGTCCGGAATTCGGCAATCTTTCGTCGCACCGACCTGATGGGAACAAATCTCGAGACTCTATGAGGGTTCATGATTGTCTCAAAACCTCCCGATAATGCCGATAATGAGGAGATAGGTACATGCATCGGACGGGAATAAAGGAAGGTCGTACGTACATTTTGTGCCTCGCCCAGGCAGGCGGGATTTGATAGGTGGGGGTTAGGTATCGAAGGCATGTCCACTATATATCTACGGCAAAATCCCCCCTACCTGGAATTCCCCTGGGCCACTTGACTCTCTATCCGAAATCCAGTTCAACTGTTTCCCAGAAGACTGCGATTTGTCATGAAGCATTGATGACCTGGATCAATATGGGATTGCTCAGTGAGAGGTATGATAGCCTGCCAAGGCCATTCTTTGGTTTGAGCATGCACTCAGGCGACTTCAGCATAGCATCAGCAGGAGTCATCAAACACATGGAAGTGGGGTGGCTTGACCTTTGTGCGCCTCGATAACTTGGCACGTCAATTGCTATTATCGCAAAAGCCCAGCCGGCCAGCGCGTGGGCATGATGCATGATACTGAGGCTGAAGAATTAAAGATGATCTACATACAATCCATCTGCCATTCGCTGATCCGATCCGATCTCTGTATGCAGTGATCAGCGCAATATGATCAGCTCCAATGCCCACATCGTGCTACTAGGTAGCAAGGGTACCAAACCTAATTTTTTCGACGTTCAGCATCGATGATGTCGTTAGCCCACCATGATCTGCGCTGTGGTTGGCTCCCGTTCACCATCAACCCGCTTCTGGGCGGAAGGTTTGTTCCTGGCCAGGGAAACCACATGTGCAGTTCCTGCCAACATTCAAGTTATCATGGCGCCCATTTTCAGCGCATCGTAAATGCTTACGTGGGTAACCTAGGTGAGATCCTGGCTTGGTGAAATCTTGATCCAAGGCGACGACTTTCATACAACTTCTTCCTGAATGTGATACCGTATCAACCATCTTTTCTACGATTGTCCCATCTCGCCAATCTCGTCCTACACGTGTGAGATCAGATTCCGCTCTACAAAAACACAACCAGGATTGATACCCTGTATAAAATGGCTCCTCTCGATCTTCAACAAAAGGGTCGGGTGCTCGTGACTGGCGGCAATGGCTTCATCGGCCATCACATCATTCGGGAACTGCTCGAGAACACGCCGCATCAAGTCGAAGCTACAGTGATCAGCTCAAAGGCCTCTGCACAGCTGCAAGCAGTACACCGCAACCACCCACGGCTGACGATGCACGTGGTGCCCAACGTGACCAAGACGGACGCTTTTGTGCAGGCAGCCAAGCACTGCCATGCCATCATCCACCTGGCATCACCTCCAATGACGAGCACGTCGGATTTTGAGAACGACCTGATAGTCCCAGCCCTCCAGTGTGTCCAAGCCATATGCCATGCTGCCGACACCAATGAAAGTGTCACCAGGTTGGTCTACTGCAGCAGTTTCGCAGCCGTCTTCGACCCGTCGCCTTCGGGGTCTCTCCCAAGCAAGGTCTATACGGAGGAGGACTGGAATCCCACGTCATACGAGCAAGCCAGCAAAGCCCCCGAGCTGCTACTGTCCTACCAGGGAAGCAAAGTGCTGGCAGAACGCGAAGTCAGAAACTTGTGCAAAAAGCAGGACAGGTGGGATCTGGTGTCGATCTGTCCTGGCATCGTCTTTGGCGCTCCTGTTGTAGGCTCGGTGGGCACCATTCAGGAGCTGGCCCAGAGTAATTCGGCTCTCTGGGATGTCTTTGACAAAGATGAAGTGCCGCCAACAACGGTGCCAAGTAAGTGATGTCTTTCCTTCACTGCCCCTGAGCCTCGTTACTAACAATGCCCCATTAGTATGGACGGCAGTGACATCGCTGGCCGAGGCCCATATATCTGCTCTGTCTTCACCCAAGGCTGCCGGAGAACGATACTTGGTGGTGAACGGTGCCTATGAGAACCAAGAGCTCTGCGATTACCTGATTGCATCAGATCTTGACAAGCACAGCAAAAGCCGAGTTCCCAAGGGAAACCCAGGACATCGCAGCGAGCACTGGCAAGCAGACGGAACCAAAGCAGCCGAGTCTCTGGAGTATTCGAAGCCCACGTTACGAGATACAATCGTCGACGTTAGAGATTACCTTGTCCGGCTGGCAAATCTGGCAAAGAGCCCATGATAATCCTGTAAGTAATTCGCCAGTCTAGATATACCTTGATGGTCTGATTCATCGCGCATCATGGCCAGGATAGTTTTCATGAAGCAGCGAGATAGAAGGACTGCAGCCTACAGTCAAGATCCTAGAATAATATAATCAATAGTATATCATCGCGTCAGCGACTTGAGATTCTCATGCAGCCGACCAGTCCTGTTTCCATCGGTCCAAGCGCAGGGACAATGCCGCATTCCAACCAGAACCCATATCTTGCAGAATGTCTCCGATCCGCTGCCAAAGTTACCCGTTTAGCCGCCTGACAAAGCTTGACAAAGACAAAAAAAAACCCCAGCCCTGGCAAGCCTGGAGTCAATTACATAGCTCTCGGCTCTTGGAAATGCCTGCCAGGGGTCGGGGTCTCTCACCTCACTAAGCGAAAGGCAACTAATAAAGCCTATACCTGCTCACCCCGCAACATGCATGGTGACTCTATTGGTGGACGTGCCTCGTCGACGTTGCTGGGTGGGTATTCCTTGGCATACGTGCACGATGATCCTCTCCCAGACGACATATCTGCGCCCAATGTTGCACTTTGCCCAGAGGTCTTACTCGGCTTGAGCTCGGACTTAGGAATTTCGATAAGGAGATTCGCCGTCCCCAAATACGCGCAAGACTTGGAGATCTTTGGGAAAAAAGAACTACATCCTTGTGCTCTCTGCATGTCCTGTTCGTATATAGGCTGGAAGTGCCTACTCTCTTTCCGGAAGACGTTGTGTAACCTATCGACACATCGGACAGCCAACCGTCGCAGTCATGCATGCACAATCGACCCTTATTTCTCTCTTGGCTCTTGCCAATCTTGGCGCAACGAAGTGCCCAGTTGACGATGTTTCAATCATCTCAAACACGGGCGACTCGGTCGGCCGCGAGGAGGTACACGACGGAGGTGAGGCGCAATTGATTCGTTCGCTGTATTGGCGGTCCACGGCCGACGTTGGCTAATGCGAGGACAGTGAATCTGTATATCACCGGAAATGTGTCCGACACGGCAGTCCTATACCTCACGGACGTGTACGGCATCAACTTGACAGAAAACAGGCTGTAAGTGCCCAGTCGCGCTCGATGTGCTTGCTGGAGGAACACATCTTCTAATGAGCAAGACAGGCTTGCAGATTCTTTCGGTCGCGCCGGGTGGCTGACTGTCGCGCCTGATTTGTTCAACGGCACGCCTTCGCCGCTCGACATGAACGAGCCCGGTTTCAATTTCACACAGTTTCTGGCCGAGCACGGCCCCGAAACCACGGATCCGCTCATCGATGTCGCTGTCAAGTACCTCAAGGAGACCGTCGGAGTTTCTACGGTCGTGGTAAGCAATTCATTTCCCTCCCTCACGGGCCTGAAAAGGTCAGTCATAGTGTTGCAACAGAGCTGACGACGAACGAATATCGCAGGCGACGGGCTACTGCTTTGGAGGCCGGTACGCGTTCCGGTACGTGGCCGAGGGCAAGGGGGCGGCGGCGGGCTTCGCGGCGCACCCGTCGCTGCTCGAGGACGGCGAGATCACGGCCATCGGCGGGCCCATGGCCATGGCGGCGGCCGAGAACGACACCATGATGCCGCCCGAGCGCCGGCACAACATCACGGCGCTGCTGGGCGACACGGCGCAGCCCTTCAACGTGGCCCTGTACAGCGGCACCAGCCACGGCTTTGGCGTGCGCGGCAACGTCAGCGACCCCCAGCAGAAGTTTGGCAAGGAGTCGGCGTTTTTTCAGGCCGTGAGGTGGTTTGAGAATTGGGCTTGAAAAGAGTGGCGGTGAGCTGTCTTGTCATAGTAACGATGATTTTGGAATACATTTGGGTTGCCACCTCGAATAATTGCTATAATCATGCATGCCGTGCTAAATTATTGGAACAAAGCACAATATACCGGTGAATTTCCCCAACTTCCAATATCCGGTGTCACATCTTATTTGAAAGTCAGACCGAGAGCCACGGCAAGCAGAGTTCGCATAATCAGATGACCCAGACTATTCAGGCAACATATATCAATCAAGCCGCGATCAGAGACCCCCACCTGCACGGCGGCCAAGATTCATGAGTTAAGTTGTGGCGGACCATGTTTTCAGGCAACAAATAAATTTCGTTATTTGTTCTCCGTCCCGGAGAAGATGGTAGGATGGAACCGACGTTTGTGACTTATACCTCTGATCGCTTATAGAAAGCCGCGGTTATGGCCAGTCTGCTGGGAGCGTCACCGGAGTTTGCAGCATTTCTAGAGGCTTCGCGTCGCTAACCAGAACCAGGAGATTGTACATTCGATGGTAAGGATCGAGCCCCACGACATCCGACCGATGTGATCTAGATGGCCGCGGGATCGCCATCCGTCGGCGCCGACAACGGTGCGGCTGCCGAGGAGATCGTCTCTGGCAAGACTTTCGTCACGGCGTCGGCTGCCTCACAGTTTTACGATTTGAAGGGAGATACTCACTTCTCAAATGTCGATTGTCAACTAGGCTTGAAGATCAGATGGGCACAGCAATTCGAACTCCTACGCCGCGTATCTCGCCCGTGGCCCATGGTCGATTTCACCGCTGATTTCGTGGACGGAGAGATCCGATTCGAATCTCGTGGTGATACAACGTGGTTTTTATCCTCGGCGTTTGTCCGCAGGACTGGGCGACAGCCGTAGGAATATCCCTATACGGATTCGGCGAGTATGCGGTGGATCGCTTTGGTAGTTCTGGCTCCCAGTCCGTTCTATAATAGTGAAATTCGAGTATCCCCGTGAAAGAAATCGAGTCGCTCCTGACGTCAGCGCCGGCGGCACGTTTCGATGACTTCTAAGAGGGAGCGACGGCTAGTCATTGTTTACTGAGTATTGTGAACGATTTGAGAAGTGTTGCGGCTACGATGTGCAAAGTGTAGTCCCTGTTGCTACCAAGGACAACAATGACGCTTTTCTATCTCGGATTTCGAAGAATGCAATCAGAACAGGCAGATTCAACGACCACGGCCATACAGCGAGCGACATGTATCTAACTTTTCATATCATACCTATCAATAAACTGCTTGAGGGCCGAGGTCTTCCGCGCCGAGCCCACGTAGACGGTATTCCAAGGGTGGACAGTATGCGGTTGGCGATGAGCAAAGAGGGAGAATCTCTAGAATTCCGAGCCTTCGATCATGACAGGACACCCGCGGTGGCATGCCGCATGGCCGGATTGGAAGTCTAGTCCAACGAAGTCCGAGCCTACACCAAAGCAGCATGAGGAACAAACTGGCGAGAGGTCATTTGGCACCCTGATCACCAGAATGCGGAATTCGAATCACGCACGTCGTTCTCGGATTCTCGTTCATCGACGGACCCGAGGCGACACGGCCGGGACGGGACATATAATAATAGTCCAGAAGAATCAAGCAGGTCTTCCAGCCGCTTGCAGCTCTATTTCCCTCCCAACACCAGTTTGGGACTTTGGCAGGTGAACACTTATGCATGTTTCGCCAACTGGGCCGGATGAAACTAGACATTGCAGCACGGTTTTTTTGCAGATGCCACGAATCCAATCGAGTCTAGAATAGATCGGAACACGTGCAGCTGAATGCATCCGAATCGTGTAAGTTTAGCAGAAGTGAATCTTAAACCCGGTGAAAGAACTCAAACTGGACATGAACATGTGCCCCACTATGATCCGCCATGTAGAGAGATGGTACGGAAAACAGATCGATTCGATCTTGGAATAACTGACAACATGGGACAAATGGCAGAGTCCAGCGACTAGGGAATAGAACAAAAACTACTAGACTCCGTCCGATATGTTGGAGGAGGTTCATTGCGATCCCGTACATCAGCTTTGGAGCTCTTTTCGGGACACCAACCTCTCGATCCAGCTACTCACCGTCTAGCCTAGCCCCGATATGCAGGACCGCGGGAATTTCCCCAGACTCACTAGGACGCATGTTCCACTAAGAAGCAGTAATGATTCATCGAAATGATGTAATGCACCGCGATAGATGCCAGAGAAAGAAACGCGACACGACGGAATCCAAGTCGCGTCAGCGGCTGGGTTGAAAAAGGTCAATATTTATATTGGCCTTCTTCTCAGGTGGAATTGGCGAGTAAGAATCATTCTCTCGAAGTGATACAACCCTCTTACACGTGCTACTTACTATACTTTGTGCAACTTGTTCGAGTCTGCTCTGCATCGACAATTACGCGCGCAAATCAATTTCACACAAACAAATACATTCAAAATGGCTGGAGGTGAACCTGAAAAGGGCGACAAGGGTGAGTCAAGCTTCTGCAGCATGCCTGTGGTCAAATACATGTTGTATCACGGCCAGTCTTCACCATTGAGACTAGCCGTTGCCTCAGCCGCCCGCAACAGACATTAATATACACGTAAACTAACACATACGTGCCACAGTGAGCTGGAGCTGGGGAGGCGGCGCCCCCGGCGGCACGGTCGCCGAGACCAAGCACGAGGGCGAGATCGCCATCAAGTCCAAGCGGGGCAACACGATCAAGAAGAACGCGTCCGAGGACAACCCGGCCGTCCACGTGGAGCGCTCCGGCAACGACGTGGTGAAGCGGGCGTCGGAGCTGACCGTCGAGGAGAAGAAGTCGTCCTCGTCCTCGTCCAAGGGCGACGACACCAAGAACGAGAAGGAGGAGCAGGAGCAGGAGGAGGAAGAGGGCGCCGAGGCCGAGGAGAAGGACCACGGCGAGAAGCGCAAGGCCGGTAGTCAGCAGGTCGAGGACGTCGAGGACGACGACGACGATGCTGGGGCCGATGAGGAGGGCGATGAGGACGATGCCAAAGACCCTCACACCAAGAACAAGGAGGGCAAGGAAGTCAAGAAGGGCGGCAAGCAGGCCAACAAGAAACAGAAGAAGGAGCAGGACTCCAAGGCCTCAAAGAAGGACAAGAAAGCGAATGAAGAAGATGAGGAAGATGCCGACGAGGACGATGAGGGCGATGAGGACGCCTACGAGGACGCTGGTGAGGATGCCGCTAGCGAAGAAGACGAGGACGTCGAGATCGAGGATGCCGATGCCGATGCCGACGAGGCAGCGAGCGAAGATTCCGCGGTTGACACTGGAAAGTCGGCCAAGTCCAAGAAGGCTGGCGACTCTGGCAAGGCAAAGAGCAGCAAGACCAGAAAGGACTCGGCGCCGAGGGAGCAAGGAGATCTCGTCAGTACGCGAACCCGAAGCCAGGATTAAAGCCAGATTTGCGATCTTGTTCAACAATAAGAATTTAATTGTGCTCCGATTCCAGTAGGCGGCGGAAGTTTGGTTGGTTGTGCATATGCAAGGCTTTATCTCATGTTCCGTTTGGGCAAGTCGACTCTGTATACTCGGCTCCACATGTTGTCGAGATCGAGCGGGTTACAATCTGTAATAGTCGCTAATTGTTACAAAATTCGAATACTCGACTGCGTCTGCCTCTTTGTGTCGACCTGTGGGAATTGACTCAAACCGCTTGTTGGATGAGTCTGAATGTTCTCGGTTTCAAGTGTCTGCACATCTGTCCGCAACGATACAGATGCATCGCGACAAGTCAACATAGGTGGACGGACATGTTGTTTGTTCCGAAAAGGTAAGTACGGTGACATTTGGCGGGGTCGTAATATATTGGATCTTGAGATGATGGAATATGCTCCGTCGATCGCATTTGCGCGCCGGACCATCATCATCAGCAGCACACACCAGGGGACACGCAATGTCCAAGCGAATGCACCATTGAGGTGATGGCTGATTGTAACATGGTCGTTGCCATGGCCATGACAGCTCGGTCCGGAGGCGATCTCCCGCCAGGTTACCCAACGCAGCTACTATTTCAGTCTGTTTCCCACATGCTCGAACCTGTTACTCGGGAGGGGGAGATGGCACAGTTAAGAGATGTCCTCTGTTGCGACGCAGGTGTCACGGGCATTTCTTTTTCTTTCATTGGCTCTCAGCTCCTGCTTCCGATAAGAGAGCCGTTGGTCACTGATCGAGCTCTCCCGATCAGGCAGGCCTAGAATAAGCTTTGTAGCATCTGAAACAGGGACAAGATCGCAAGATACCAAAAGAGTGGTCGACGCTGGCCCACTGCCGCTGGCGCATATGCAAGGCGTAAATGGTAAGAGAAGTGTGTAGAAGTTGTATCTGACCGACAGTAAATGTGCCATCATTGGGAAGAGGATGCATCTGCTTTTGGCCATGCGCAAGAAGCGAGGCCGACGAGTCTTGGAACACCGGTATTTGCAGTCCAATGATTGCAACCACACAGCCCTTCTGTCGGTCCCTCTGTCTGTCTTTTGACGGGCGGGGTTCAGTCCGCCCACACCAAGCAGCCGGGATTGACGCGGCCACTATATCCAGAAAATGAGATTGATTCGCGACGGAACAAAGGGAGCAGATAATCCCAAAGAAGAGATAAAACTGCTGTCGCTCTAGAATAATTGTCTGACCGTTGCGAGCCAGAGGATTTATTTCTGTTCCTTCATGAGACGTTGATTGCGCTGCCTCGTCTTTAGATCAGACGGCGATGGTATTCAATGACGGGGCCTCTGGACAAGGCATCCTCGCCCGTGCCAACGGTACGGAGTGGAAGGAAGATTCGATTCGCTCATGACGATCCAGGCCGGACCCGCAGCTGTTTAGTGACGGCAGAACAACCATGTGGGTTGCACTGGGCGCGGCTTTGGATAGACGAGATGTGGTCTCGGTGGCTTTCGCTTACGCAGGCCTGGCGCCGGGGCCCAGGGGGTCGAATGGGTTCGACTTCGAATGGGGGTTCGCTGAAGACTGGGACCAGAGACTTGCGATCGTCCTTGTTTAATGGGGTGACGGCGGGTTCTCAACGTAGCTTTGCGCAACTTTGAAGGGCACATCGGCATTTTGAGGATATTATTAGGTGAGGAGTATTCCCACAATACAGTGCCAAGACGAGAACACAAGCCGCGAAGAACCCAGTGGGCTTTCTTCAGAAGCTTCCATGGCGTATGGTGTACTTTTGCCTAGTACCGTAGGGCGGGAGGGAGAAGCCGTTGCAAAGTAAACACAAAATATGAGACTTCGCGGCTGCAAACGACCACGTTTTGTATAGTTTATACCTACATGCAGACATTAGGATACTATAGATACGACGATAAAACTTACCTCCCAAACATCTGTACTCACAATTGGTGCCGTGCCGCACCGTGATTGCGTATGCTCTTCATTTCCAGTTGGGTGAACCCTCCCAGCAGCCAGGTCACCAAATCCTGGATCTGCCGTTCTCCGCCAATCCCGTAGTCCACCCACCCCACGAAGTACACAGTAAACGTGCGCGGCCCTCAAAGTTCAGGGGCTTGGCCGGGCTTTTTAGCTGCTGAGGTAGCACTGGGCAATCCCGAGCGAGAAAGAAAAAAAGGCGATCAACCCCCAAAGGCTCCCCCCTGTTTGGGGGTTGCTGAAATGAGCCCACAATGAATCGCTCACACCCAGAAACACTGGCAGAATTCACACAGATCAAGTCCCCCTACGAATGACGAACATGCCATGGCCCGGGGGCGTCGTAAGCGATGCATGATCTGTTCTTAGCACACCTCTACCGACCTGTACCCTACCAAACACCAACTATCAGCCAGCAGCCAAACAGCTAAGGCAGTCAAGGTAGGGTTCCAGGGCCTGGATGGATGTGGCATCTCCTTTCATTCGGATCCGTTCCCTGTGAGAGTGAGGCGCTAAATACCATATCTAGCAAGAGTGGCCCGGATCTGCACGATGGGATGAATCGAAAACAGTTGCTCATTCACTCTTTTTCCAGTTCGTTCCTCGTCTCCGCGGCTCCGAACCTCTTGCTTGCATTAATCCCGCTTACTTGGTCATTAATTCTTCTTCCATGAAGAGAGACGATGTTTGCTAGGTAGTAGCTTCGTCGCACTTTCTTGTACATTCTTTTTCTCTCTCTCGCGGCTCCCAAATGGGGCTGATTTCACCCCTCAGTCGCTATCGCCTATACTGGCGGTTGCTGGGCGCCGCCTCGGCCATTTTGCTTTTATACCACATTGTTAGCCTCCGAGACACGCTTGGCATCCAGCAGAGCGACGACTACCTGAACCCGGTCAAGAAGCTGTTCCGCCCTCGACCCCAGGTCTGCGCCCAGCTCGAGGGCCTCAACGACATCTTTGTCGTCCTCAAGACGGGCGCCAACGAGGCACACGAGAAGCTGCCGGTGCACTTTGCCACGACGCTGCAGTGCGTGCCCAACTACGCCATCTACTCGGACTTCGAAGAGACCGTCGCCGGCAACCACGTCCACGATGCGCTCGACAAGATCAACCCCGAGATCGTCGCGACGCACCCGGACTTTTTATACTACCAAAACTTGAAGAAGGGCGGCACCGGCGCCTTCTCGGCCGAGGAGGTCGAGCAGTGGAAGCATGCGCAGAACAGCGAGTTTGGGCGCGACAGCCCCGGCTGGCGGCTGGACAAGTGGAAGTTCTTGCAGGTCGCCGAGAAGTCGCTCAAGGAGATGCCCGACGCCAAGTGGTTCGTCTTCATGGAGACGGACACGTACATCATGTGGTCGCAGATGCTCCTGTGGCTCGCCCACTTCTGGGAGGGCTACCCGTACTACCTTGGAGTGCAGATGCAGATCGGCGACGACGTGTTTGCCTACGGCGGCGCCGGCTTCGTGCTGTCCAACACGGCCCTGAGGATGGTCGTCAAGCAGTACAAGCTCAAGAGGAAGTACTACGACCAGCTCACGGGAGACCACTGGGCCGGCGACTGCGTCCTCGGCATCGTCGCCAAGGACGCCGGCATCAACCTGCAGTGGTCGTGGCCGAACCTGTACGGCGAGAAGCCCAACGACATGGACTTCAGCGACGGGTTTGCCGGAGAGGAGATGCACCTCTGGTGCAACTACGCTTCGAGCTACCACCACATGACGCCGGCCGATATGGTCCAGCTTCATGAGTTTGAGAACACGTGGAAGGAATTGGTGAGCATCTTATAGTGCTGAGTGATTCGCCGAGTGAACCATTACTGACCCTCGTGGCAACAGAACGGCAGAACTCTGCGACACAAGGATGTTTTCCGTCAATACGTATATCCCCAGATGATGCCCATGAAGGCCGACTGGGACAATCTCTCGGGCGAGGTCCGGGACGAGAGCAGTTCGTTGGAGGAGTGCCGGTCCCTGTGCGAAGCCGACAGCGAGTGCATGCAGTTTACGATGAAGGACGAGACATGCAGCACATCCAAGACCATCAAGCTGGGACAGAAGAGCGATGCCGTCCCGATGACGGTGAACTCGGGCTGGATGATGGATCGCGTGAGCAAGTACATGACGGAGATGGATGCGTCGTGTTGGGACCAGACTTGGATACAACCTTGAAAGGGAGAAACTACCCTGAAGATAATAGAAAAAAAAATGATAAACCTAACTTCGTACTCACCATTGATATGGCCATGTGGAGCTGTGCATACGAATATCGCATACTAATCTGCACCCCCCGAAAGCTTCTCGTGCACTGACTTGCGGTAATTGTAATTCGGACAGAATATGGATCTGGCAATGCTTGCATTATTTCATTGTAGATATTTACAGACCTGGAAATCACAAGATCGCAGGCACGGCGGTATCTTGTCATATGCATACTGACCAAACAACCGGAGCAGTACAGTACAGTACGTTTGTACTTGGCCTACCTCGTTGATTCTTTGGGCGCCGAGTACCGCCTCCATCTGTACACATTGATTGCACTTTGTACGTTACCAATCACTAATCAATGTTCAAGGGCTCCCCGGCAGTTTCGGGGTCCATTTGCTCAATGGAGCACCGCTACAATTGGCCTCTGTGGGAAAGGATTCGTTGCGCCGGGGATGCACGGCGGCGGGCCCGTCTTTGTGACTGGAACGTTGCCAACGTCTCTGCTGCATGCAAGGGCGGGCTTCTGCTGAAGAGATATTGAACGCGCGCGGGTGGTGGAGTTCACTGTTGGAAACCTATTTCCCGCCCCCAATATAATTACCGCTGCTGATCTGTTTGTACGTCGCACGAGGATCATGTCAACTTCTTACGGAAACCTTATAGGTCTATAGGACGTCCGAGGTTGAGGATAGTAGTTATTCTGTTTCGAAAAAGAATAAACGTCCCGTTCCCCCCCTGTACGGACTGTCAGCCGAGCATAAGCGGGAGCCTGGCGGTGTCGGCCCCCCTTGCACCACCAACGAGCCGACAGTCGGGGGAGACTCGGCTGTGAGCTTACGGACAAAAGACGTCACATCACACTCTCGGGCCACAGCCTCGCCGCCTTTGGATGTGAAAAGAAAATGGTCCGCCAGCTGCTGCCGAGGGAGACGGCGGCCGGCGGCGACGGCGACGGTACCGCCGGCGTCAGCAGCAGCAGCAGCAGCAGCAGCACTCTAGCCCGGCGGCCGCACTACGTCGGCGCGGCCGCCGAGTGGGACCGGCAGCGGCCCTTGATCACGCGGCTGTACCAGGACGAAGGGAGGCGCCTCGGCGAGGTCATGGAAATCATGTCCACCGAGCACGGGTTCCGCGCGACGTGAGTTTGTTTGATGCCGTATTTTCCCCCAGCTTGTGGAACCGGATGGGATTGTTGACCCGGTGGCCTAGGAAGCGGATGTACATGAAACGCATATCAGAGGTGCGTAAAATCGACAGAGTTCTTTGCTCGTCCGACTAGTTTCCCCAAAAAATAGCTAACACCAGATCGTGTGTAGTGGAACCTCGAGAAGAAGCTCAAGGAAGACGACGTCCTCCAGATCATGCGCATATGCGCATCCCGAGGCTGCAACGCGCCCTGGCCGGCGGCCATCTTCGTCCGCGGCAAGCGCGTCGACGAGAAGCGCATCCGCCACTACGTCAAGCGCCGGCCCGAGATCCTCGAGCGCCTGCTGGCCGGGGAGGCGCCCGCCGCCGAGTCCGTCAAGGCCGTCACCTTTGAGGACACCACCGCGGCCGTCGTCCTGCCCAAGTGGACGGCGAGCCGGAGCGCCGACGCCTCCTTCCCGGCCCGCTTCGAGCACGTGCTGTGGTCCATGCGCGCGTACGTCGAGGGCTCGTTCGGCGTGCGCGCCTGGGCGTACGACGACGCCGGCTGCTGGTCGGCCGCGTCGACGCCGCGGCGCGACCTCGACCTGCACGATGCGTGGCACCTGCCGTTCGTCCGGGTGCTCAAGGCGATCCAGCGCCGGGGCCGGGACGGCGCGGACGCGCGCGCCCTCGAGGCGCCGCTGGCGACCTACTTTGACAACCTGTCGCCGCTGGTCAAGACGCAGCCGCCGTTCGTGGTCCCGACGCTGATCAGCATGCTGTTCCACTTCCGTAAGAACGGGCGCGAGGAGCTGTCGCTGATCCTGCTGCGGCACTTTTACGAGCTCTGCGTGATATACCACGGGCCCGAGCACGGCCTGACGCGGGTGATCCGGCACCTGGGCTACCTCGCGCGGGTGTGCGAGGACGACGCCAACTGGTACGAGCGGGTCGTGGCGGAGCTGCTGCGGGCGTTCCGGCGGCAGACGGGCGAGGACAACGCCATGACGGCGTGCCTGCTGACGACGTGCATGTCGGTGACGGCCATCAGCGGGTCGTGGTCCACCAGCAGCCCGTGGTCGCAGACGCAGATCGCCCAGGCCGAGCAGCAGCTGCGCATGATGACGCGGTACGCCCCCGAGGAGATCGACGACGACGTCGCCGACGGAAACCTGGACGACTGGGACCTCGCGATCCTCGAGGACGAGCGCATGCCCCCGTCGGCGCGGAGGATCCGCAACGTGCTGCGCTACGAGTGGGAGCAGGACTCGCAGGACGACGCGGACTGGGCTGGCCCGCACTGGAAGATGAATGCCATGGCGCTCGCCAAGCGGCACTTTAAATTCCACCTGTCCATGTTCACGCCGGAGCTGTTTGACACGACTATCCAGTACTTTCGCGTGGTGAATACGTGGCTCGGTCTCGATGACCCCGACAATGGCCCCAACGAAAGTATACAACCGGATCAACATTCAGGCGTCCAGGTTCTCAAAGTCGACGAATAGATGTGGCATTGAGGACCGAATCACAACTTTTCCACAGGCCCAAATTGCGAAGGTGCAAGAGTTGAGCACACATCAGCCAATCTCAATGGCTTCCCCAAACAAGGAGATTGCCCTTACTGCTGGTAAGTCATTAACGGCACGATCCACAGACTTCAGCTAACAACTTCTCCAAATAAAGGCGCCAGCCAAGGCGTCGACTTTGAAACGGCCAAGAACCTGATCGTCTCCTCGGCCGAGTTCCATGTAGTCCTCGGCAGCCGCAACGCCGATAAAGGAGATACCGCAGCCAAGAAACTCCAGTCCGACCCGAACACCAAAGGCACCGTGGCCACAGAACAGCTCGGTAGACGTGACGGAGCAGCAGCTCCTCGAGGACGCCGCTCACCGCATCGCGTCCGCGCACGGCAGACTCGACGTCCTCGTCAAAAATGCAGGTATCGTGTCGGTAGCGAACCCGCCTACCGCAGACGCGCTCCGGCGCGTGCTGGACACCAACGTCGTGGGCGCGTTGGGGACCACCGAGGCCCTTTTGCCGCTCCTGAAAAAGTCCTCCGCGGCGCGCGTCGTCTTTGTCCGTTCCAGCATGGGATCCATTGCGCACGCCGCAGACCCGGACTCGCTGTGCTACGGCCCCCGGGCCCCCGAGTACAGGGTCAGCAAGGCCACGCTGAACATGCTCATGACCATGTACGGCGCCCGGCTCAAGCCCGACAGTGTCCTCGTGTTTGGCGTCGATCCCGTGTTGTGTGTGACCGATCTTTTACCGGCGATCCGGGGTCTTTGAAGGCTAGGGTGCTGCTGACCCTTCGGAAGGAGGAAACCGTGTTGCTGCCGTGCTGGAGACGGATAATCTGGGTGATACCGGAAATGTTCACGGTGTACATGGTGTCTGTCCTTGGGGAAGAATAAAACAGTTATTGGCTTTGCCTCACACTTGTTGGTATTAGTCTTTCAGGTGCATCTAGCAGACAAAACAAACTTTTGAAGGACATCCTATTTCTGTCCCAAGCTTATTGTTTTCACAGCATAATTTTGTATTGACAAAAGCCTCGCTTTATATAACCTTCGCCACAGTTCCCACATCATATTGTGAGTCTTTCTGGTTAGTTCTAAAAATATTCATCTTCATCCTCAGAAGACCACGATAAGGAACGATACTCGGGATTCACGCCGCCGGGCCAAAACCCTATCCGTGGATCGCGAACAGGCTTGCTTGAAGCCCACGAGGAAAGCGTGAAATCGACCCCCAAAGTTCCGAATGCGTGAGAGATCAGGAGGGCGTCGTACTTATGCTTCGGGACCACCTCGTCGCATGTAACGCGCCTCAAGCAGGGAAATTGTCCCCCAGCAATTGCCTCAACAAGTCCATGCAAACCACCTACGAGCCGCGAGCCAAACGATAGTATGTTTCCCGGCATTTCCAGAGATTGTATAGATCTGGGCAGTAGGTTTACCAGGAGCCTTCTATCACCAAACACAGGATCTATGGGATCCTCACCATTGCATATGGCGTCGACGTTGATAAGAAAGTGCTCCAACTTGTCAAAGTCAGCGACTGGACTCACAAGTCCCACTTCGAAGTGGCTGGAGGGGAACCTCGGGTGTTTGTAAACCCGGAAATCAAGATGCAAACTTCGAAGCGAGTGGGCAAATTTCCGGAGGCAATCGATGGCCTCGTGTGGTTGGAAAGGAGAACTGCCAGCATCAGAACTGATGTTTCTCTCTTCCCTCTCTGGCAGAGCTGCTTCGTAGGTGAATTCTTGAAGTCTTTCAATGCTGGACAGAAGTGCAGAGATGGCTGCCTTACTGGATCTGCTTTTCGCGATGTGTAAACGTTTCACACTGGCCCACGATGTGCTTGGATACTCTGCCACCCGAGCTTCACGGATATCGACCCTGTGTAGATTCACAGTTTCGAGGTCCCCGACAGAGACTGGCTCCATGACGTCCGAGAACATAGTCGATTCTCCATATCCAAATCGGCGAGTATAGTTCCCTTCATAAGCTGCTGATACCGTTTTCACAGACGGTCCTGAAAGTGAACGAAACGCTGCCGGTAGTACAGGGCCCCGCCGATAATAAAGATTGAGGTCGGAGCTCTTGTAACTGAGATGTTGAAGTTGTGGAAGCTGGAGCAGAAACACGTGAACAAGTTCCCACGCAATCTCTGGCGCGACGAAAGTAAGCTGATTCCAAGTATACAAGTTCCATCGTGCGCACTCGGGCTCGGTCTCGTCCGTGATACCGATATTTTCTGGGCCGACTGACAAGCTGGAGGCTGCCAACTGCAACGCCTCGTCGCATTCCCATGGTTGGACGAAGAACATCAGCTTCGGGTCGATATGGACACGCCTCACCCTGCTTGCCAAGTCGGGGCGGTGAGAAATGGTGCGCATGAAGCTGGTAAGCCGGCGATCCCAGGTGAAGCGAGTTGTGCACCAAGAATCTCCGTAACCGTGCATGAAATCATGATACAGAATAGCCTGAGCAGGGCCTAGTAGGCTGCGAGAGGTCAGGCAGACTTGGAAGAGGGCATCGCAATTCAGTGAGTACCACGAGGGCTGATCTGGCTGCTGTTGGTCACCGCAGAGGTACGCCTGGGGTGCTTCGTGTCGGTCCTGACAATGGACGCAGAACTCGGCGAGAATCAAGTCCAGAAGCTCTGGTGGAAGCCGAAAGATTGGTGGTGACATGGTTTAGGGTGCGAGGGAAGTGCTGGTCATTCTCGAGTTCATAGCCGGAGCTGTACAGAGTTGAAGAAAGACGTTGGCCACTCAGTGGCTGGGTATGATTGAGATTGAACTGCGAACGAACAAAGTCAACAGTCGAATGTTAAAAGCTTTGAAAGTCCCCCAAGATGAGGAAGATTCGAGGTTGTGGGAAGGGAAGCTGAGCATAGAAACTTTTTCGTCACAGGAATTCCCATTTGATCCCATTATTTCCCGAGATTCCCCACCACAACCGGGTGGCCACTTCCTTTCCAGTCAGCTACAGTTTGCCCCTTCCTTTCCAATCAGCTACACGGCTGTGATCAGGTCCAAATTTGCGAAGATGAGCAGGTAGTCACGAGTGAAGTTTCATCAACGAGAGGTACCTGCCTAGAATACCAGTGGGCAGGCTGCAATGTGCATCTAATTTCGCCATCACCAGCCATCCTTTCCAGGTTGGTATTGACTACGCCGATTAAGCCAAATTGAAAAGACTCAAGTTATATGAGGGAAATACTGCGGCCACTGCGTCGTTTGGAATGCCCCCGGTGGCAGGTTGAAGACGGTCCTCAGACACTCCCACACCAGATAACCACGAGCAAAAGGATATAAGATTCCGACGGTCATTATGAGAAGACTCAATATCCCTTGCGCGCCAGCCCATATTGTTCTGCATCCTCTTTTTTCCGTGCACCATGATAGGCTACGAGATGAGGCTGGTGGCTGTTCGCTCATTGTATACCACGTGGTAAGCGCCCGCAATCTGTAGAAGCCCCAGACGATGGCGATGATGAAACCCATCGAGACAAGAGCACCGACGCTGGGAACAAAGATGAGAAGCGCCGCGCCGCGCCAAAGCTTGAGCTCCCGCTCATTCGGGAACAAGTCGTACCAGGCGAGCAGGTGTATGCCCCCGTATATCGCCCCCAACACCAGGAAAGCGACGTATGGCGGAGCCCATCCTCTGTCGGACTTTTTATCTTTTACATCGACGAAGAACAGCGCGCTAGAGTTTATTTCCGGAACTGACCCTCGGCAGACAAACTTCATGTCGTCCTTCGGCTTCGTCAATTGATATCGGTCCATGGCTTCCCGAGCGAGCAGCCATCTTCGAACATCAGTCGGAGAGAGACGGAACTCGGCTGGCTCCCGGTGTGTCTCACGGCGAATTTCAGCTGTTCCAGACCCGTTGTCGCCCGAGACTATTTTGATGACCCATCGTGTGCTGTCTTCATTGGCATAAAAGTCTGTGCCAGCTAGACACTTGGTCGTGGTGACAAGCAGTTGTGGCCTTTCAGAATCTGGGTTACGCGTCCAGAATGTACTCCGATTCCAGGTATCTTGTATGCTAGCCTTGGCTTTCGAAGGAGGTTTCTGACCAAGCCGAATCGCCTCGAACTCAGGGTCCTTTCCAACTGTGATATTATTAGAACCTGACTCCTTGAGCGCGCTAGTGCTGCTGGCCATCCACATGTAAGCCACCAGCGGCTTCAGCCGGTCATCCTTTAGGATATGTGCTTTTTCCATGTTCTGAGGCTTCTTCCACCATGCCATGAAGATGAGTATGGTGCAGATCGAGTGGGCAAAGGTCGTCAACTCGAGCTGGCTGACGGGCAGGCGCTCAACCCATCGCGCCATGCACTGGACGCAGAACCAGATGGCCTGGACACAGGCTATGGTTTTCGCTAACGAGTCACTCTTGCTCTTGTCCTTTATTTCCTCTTCAGAAATGTCGGGTAGCATGTCTGGCTCGTGCGCAAGAAGAAACGAGACCCCATTTGAGGTGAGCGCCATCTGCGCATTGTCGGGGATGAATCTGTCCTCACAGCTAGGATCGATGACAAGACCTCCCATGGTGGCCCAAAAGCCATGTGTCAAGGTCCATGGATGTTTCCTGGTGGGAGCGCCCTGCTCAACGTCCTGCCGAGCCTTTCCTTCAGTATGAACTCATACACATCGTTCCTCTGTTCTGGTAAAGTCCCTCACCTGTGTGCGGTCTGTGCGAAAGGCAAGCTCGACTTCTCTTGATATCCTCTGCGCAATCCGACGTTGCTCGATGGCTACAGTGACCAGAACCTCTGGTATCAAGAGCCCCCCGAGAATCCAAGCAGCTCTACGGAGCGAGCGCGCTATGTAGCTGTCGGTCTGCTGGCCAGGTAGATTGAGATGGACTGCGCTCCAGAAACAGAGGAGCAAGGTCAAGATACACGTCGACAGGATAGACCACGTTCCACGGGTATTAGGCTCCCACTGCCAATTGACAGTGCCATTTGTTGAGTTTGACATCACCACTGATACTGGAAGACATGACAAAAATTGGAGACGCCGTGGAACAAGGCGGGTAGAAGTCCGCGCAACCCATCTATAAGTTTTGGATTGGATGCGGCTGAAGAGGAAGTTCAGCTGGCCGGGCGGATACCGGATTGGGCACCTGCAGAATGCAAGTCTGCACAGCCACTAGCCATGAAGGTCGAGAGATCGAGTGATCATTGGTGCACTCTCCACGGTGCACAGATGGGCATTCTGCGAGGCATACTCGTCCATTAGAACCTCGCAAAGACGATGGATTAAAAATGTGTCGACGTTCCATAATATAACGCCGAGCCGGTCACAGTCACTGACTATAGAGTTTTTCATTGGAGATTTCTTTTCACTATTTGAGTCGGATCATGTATTGATGTTTGACACTGGGGCGTATGGCGGCCTATTGGCTCCTACCCAAGGCCCTGCCGGCCCGACCATTTCTGGCTTGAGATCCTCGATCTTAGTCACGCCAATGTTGCGCATGGTGTTGTTGATTTCCTCGCGAAGGACTAACCACGGACGTTAGTATGCGCAATCAATTACATCAAGAGTCGAAGCATTCACTCACTCTCGAGGACTCTGCTGCAACCCTCCTGGCCGTGAGTGCCATTGGCATACAAGCACGGCCTGCCGATGCCGACCGCTTTTGCGCCCAGCGCCAGAGCCTTGACGACGTCGGCGCCGGAACGGATTCCTCCGTCGATCATGATGTCAATCTTGGAGAACAGGTCTGGTCGGTGGCACCGAATTTCGTACAGAATGTCGATAGGCGCGGGTGCGTAGTCTGCTTGACGACCGCCGTGGTTGGACTGAGGGTACGAGTGTCAGCGCGCGCTACTTCATGTTGGCTGGGAGCCCAAGCACTATTCTACTTACAATGACAACGCCCTCAACACCGTTGCTTACGCACATCTCGACATCCTCCAGTGATTGCACGCCTTTCACGATGATTGGCAGCTTGGTGTTGTTCTGTAGCGCATACGAAAGTTAGTTTCGAACTCGATAGTGAATCAAAAAATGCTTGGGTAACCTACGCGAATGAATGGGATATCGTTCCAAGTCAAGTTGGTATCTTGGTATCCGCTAATGGCCTGCGAAACTCCCTTGGGCGCCGATGAGGGCGCGTTGGACTGGCCTGGCGTCGCTTTTGACCGCACATCCATCGTCCTCTTCGACTGCCAACACACGTCGACCGTGAACATGATGGCCTTGGCGCCGAGCCTCTCGACCTTTTCAATCAGGCTCTTGGAGACAGAGCGGTCCTTGTTGAGATACAACTAAATGGTGTTAGTTTCACAATGGTCATGGGATTTGAGGCAGACTTACTTGGAAAACGAGATTTTGGTCCTCTTGCCGCGCGTCGAAAATCTCCTCTAGGCTGCAGCTGGCGTTTGATGAGATCTTTTCAACAATTAGAATCTGGATTGGTGCCGCTCGTATGCTCATGTGTACTTACAACCTGGATGACTCCAGAGTCACCGGCAGCCTTTGTCAAGTTGACCTCGCCCAGAGGGTGGCCGAGTTTGGCCATGGCGGCGGGTGAGATGAATACGGGCATCGTGGTCGGCATTCCGAGGAAAGATGACTCGGTCGATCCGACGGTCGTGTCCCGTAGTATCCTAGGGCGGAAAAAGTACCTCTGGAAGGCGTTTCGGTTCTCGTAAAATGCTGGATGGCGTAAGTCGCTGGGTCCAACCATTATCATCAAGGCAGGACGACTTACTCTGCTCCTCATCAGAAGCGCTGCGGTAGTAAGACCAAGCGGTGCCGGTCAAGACGCGCTCGGCCCAGAACTCAAAGTCCTGCAAGAGAAAGAGGTTGTGCGCCTCGGGCATCTCTGCTCTGGCTTCCTCCCTCCTGAGCTCATCTTCCGTAACCTCCTTCTCCTCGGGCGCTGGCATCGTCGTGGGGTCGACCGGCCCCAAAAGCATGTCGGGCGGCAGAGTGTCGACTGCGTCCGGCGGGTGCAACGTCTGGAATGTTTCCGTGGCGTCTTTGCCGGCGTGCTCGAGGATTGCATGTTCGCCACCGGGGTGCGCCTCGATGAATTGTGTGAGATCATAGACTTGGCCCTGGAAAAACTGTATCAGTACTTTTGGCCAGAACAGTCTGTCTCAATGCTTTGTTCCTACCTTGATGATTACCCAGCAGTCATCCGATGACGTGTGTTTTTGAACTTCCGAGTACGAGATCATCCGTGGCCTTCCGCCAGACTGATCAAAAGCTTCGAGCATAGCGCCGCCATCATCAAGTCGCAGCGGCCGGATAAACGACTGGGCTTGCGATGCAGTAATAGTCTGACATTTGATTGTAAGCTCTCAAGGCCTTTGGTGATACCTGAAATAGTATCATGACTTACGAATGCGATTAAAGCTGCGGCAACACGACTTGTTGTCCTCCATGATGAATTTGTCGACGTTTTTGCTGATGCTGACTGGTGTTTAGATCTTCGAGTCGTTGTTGAAAGGTTTCTGTGTATTGATCGTTCCAAATGTGAGGAGACACTGGTTGGAAGTCGTGCTGCGCGGGTCATTGCCCTCGGGCAACCCGCACACAAGACCCGGTGCATGACCATGATGATTGTGTCTAAATCTAGAAAGTGAAATAAAATCAAAAGTGACGGTCTACTGGGTATCTGACGAGTTGCGCTGGACGACTTCTAAGTACTAAAACAATGTGTATAAATCTAAAACAAACATCGGTCGCACAAGGATAAAGATAAAGAGCGAGTATATCAGATCCTTCAACATGTAAATAGAGATACAGTCAATATATATATATATATATAAATATGTTTGATACGTCCTTGAGTACACGTCTCCGAGAACCGGTCTTACCTTGTAGCATCTGGCGTTTACAATGGCAAAATATCATGGCTCACTTTCGGTTGAACCTCTTCGGCTAAACCCCCAATCGTCGCCCGCTAGCGTGAATCCCCACAGTGGGTTTAGTGGTCACGATCCCCCAATCTGCCCCGCGGTCTGTTAAACTCGGCCGGTTAAATCTCTCTATTGTGGAGCCGCTACTGGTTTTCGCAGTGGGACCTCTGCTCAGTTTCGCCGCCATGAGCAACATTTCGGTTAAACCTCTCCCACTTGTGGGATCCGTACCAAGTCTTGTCTTCAGTTCAACCGCCATGACGCCATCCACGATCGATCGAACGAATTCGGGCCCTGAAACCCAGTCTGCAAGAAAGCGAAAGCGGAACAGTGTACGCAAAATTGAATGAATACCTTTCGGCGGCAGGCGATAACCAAGCAGTCTTCTAGCGCGCCTGTGACAGATGTCACCAGAATGCGTGTCGGGTGAGTCTATATACAGCTCGGGTCTGACGAGGCAACATCTAAACCTCTTCAAGTGCTCTCCTGGTATCGAAGGCGTGCCCTGTACTCGCTGCACCGAGCAAAATGTTGTTTGCACGTACGACCGGCCAGCAAAACGACGAGGCGTAAGTCCAGCATCTGGCGAACTCTTCTTTCGATGGCATTGTCGGTGTAGGCTGAGTGAAATGCTCATGTATCCCTAGCCCCCTCCAAAGACTGGCGAAGTGAATGATGGCGAGCAAATACAGCACCAATCTGGGACTCCATCACGGGCTACGCGTCAGAGCCACGATGTGACACCATTGAGCCATGGGCAACCCCCCAATCTTCACCCCCAATCTCTTGCGTCTACCATCAATGCGCCAGCAGCCCGAGCGATCGATGAACCGTCATTTGTCTCTTCGGCAGCAGGTGGAGACCATGACGACGATGCCGCACAAGTGAACGATGGTTCACCTCAAGATACCACCGAGTTCGAAGATGTCATTCATCCAGATATTCTGGAGAAACTTGTCGAGATTTTCCATCATACTGCGTACCCGGTGCGACCATACTTCCACTGGCCGAGCTATCGTGCCGAAATTAGGTCGCGGCAATATCGATCCGACTGGGGTCTGTACACATTCACCATGTCTGTCTGTACAATGGCCGCCGGGCGCCTCTGTGATGGTGTGATGATGCCAAATGGACCGCACCCTCTTCGCCAACAAGCCGCCACCTTGTTCCAGAAGTGCTACAATGCGACGATTGACGCTATACCAAGCGATATAACCAAGGCGCCAGATCACTACCAGGCCATGAAGGCAAAGGCCATCCTGGCTGCCGCATGTTTGCAGAGTGGGGATTGGAAAAAGGCCACGGCACACCTTGGCGATTATGCCTCCCTCTCTGCTATGACTGGTTTCTGCCAGGAGTCGAATTGGCCGCCGCGTCTCACCGAGATTCAGAAACAAGAGAGGCGCAGAGTATTTTGGGGCGTGTATCAACAAGAGCAATACCTGTCGAGCAATTTCAACTTTGCCTCGCGACAACGAGAAGTCAAGGCAATGGTCAAATACCCAGTCGAAGTGTTTGATGATGACGACATCACCGAGACTGGAGTACAACTATGGTCTGAACATGTGTCTTTTGTCAAGGGCTTTAACTTTTGCACCGATCTTTATCGCATCCTGGAGCGTATGGAGGGCACTGTGAGAGCAAGACAGCAAGCGACTTCTACCGAGCCAGGAGGAAAGATTGAGGCCTTCTTCTCCGAAATATACCCTTCGAAGAAATTGGCAGCTGATAGTCTCCATCTTGTCTCACAGCTCTACGACGACTTGCCACAAGAACTGAAGAAGCCCAAGGTCCTGACGGGTGACCTGCGGGCTGACCGTTATGGATTCATAGCTTCCAACGTTCTGCTCACAACTCAAACGCTGCGAATGTTACTGGTAGGAACCGGAACACCCAACGTGCACTTACGCTGTGCCATTGCGAGCGAGCTTCTTGACCAATTAAGCACTATTCCGATCGCATTTTTCCATGCATCAAGCACTGTATCTGTAAGTCGTATGCCCCATCCTTGGCTACACGAGTGCGAAGCATTCATGGCTAATATTATGATAGCTGCATCATTTAGCCCACATAGGCCATATGCTCGGCGGGGATGTCCACGATACACTCCCGATCTGGACATATTTGCAAGTTCGCAACATTCTGATTGTACTTGCCGACTTTCTCGAGAAGATCGAGTCGGATCGAATGATTACCACTGGACTTGCCGAGAAACTTAGAGCTCAAATTGATCGGATCGACCATTCCATGAAGGAAGCTTCCCAGTCGGAACACGAGACTGGGCTGTTGTCGATGGGCAAAAGCTTACTGCCAGATTGGCAGAATTTGTCCAGCCCAGCTTCTGGCATTGGAACGGCGGAACAGTTGCAGGTAAGAACTACTAATCATTCTAGACGTTTTCTCTTCAACGAAATGTGGGAGCCACATCAAACTTGATCGTCAACTGACATTTGGGGATGTAATGCAGTACAAGTCTCCACCAGCGCAGACAAACACCGGGTATGGGACAGGCACACCAATGCAAGCCTTAATTCGGGATGCAAGGCATCCGGCACATCAGAGCGCTCGCGCCATCGAGACCGACCTTCAAGAGCGCCAACAGCCAAGTCGAGACGCGTTTCCAATGCATGCCTTGTCCATGAGTGGAAACCCTCGAGAGCCATTCTCTAGCGATATCTCTCAAGACCCCACCACGTTTGCAATGTCCAACCAGTTCTCGTATAGTGTTTCACAGGCACCATTGGAAGAAACACTCTTCTCAGGTGACCTATTCTCGGCCTGGCCATATCTACCAAATTGAAAAGTTCTTTGAGGCAATGCCGAGGTTGGGACGTTCCTCAGACTCCGGAGACTAGACGGGAGTGCAAAGAGCAGCAGTTGATGGTCGGACACCGCGATTACCGAGATCTAGGTCGACGTGGTCTGGAATTTCATGCCAAGCAAACTGTGCACTGATCAGCTCTATACTAGCAGTGACCAGGGACCCGTTTTTGGATTTATACTCCGCGACCCGCCTCTATTTCAGCTCCCCCGCAAAACTCAGCGCGGTGGAGCATTCAGCAGTCTTTGCTGCATATTTCTTCTGGTCGCGCTGCACACTTGACATGTCAACAGGGAATAACCTGGACCCTTTTGGACCCCTATGGACCCTTTGCGACCTGGAACTGCAGAAAACGGATGGTTTTCTCCAGATCGATCCAAGTAATTGGGATTGGCGCCAGATCATTGCAGCCAGATGCATTTTTACCCACAGCGACTACCGATATCTCAGCTGTGCTGGGAAATATCAGCTTTCAGCAGTACAGGCCTGACCGACAGTTCTCTTCGCAGCCGAAAATCGGATGGAGGGACTGGTCATGATGGGGTAAATGTATAAATATTGAAGTGAATTCCCACGTTCTTCACGAGATCACCAGCGGCAAGCCTCTTCTCTCGACAACAAAGTTCAAGATGCGTTACACATTGACCGCCGCCCTTCTGGGTGCTTCCTCAGTCATGGCCTTGCCAGCAGTGCAGGCTGAACTTGAGGACCGTACTGTCAACCTTGCTTGTCTGGTGGTCGACTCGGTTGTCACAGCCCTGTCTGCTGCCGCATCCGCCAGTCCTTTCTGTTCCAGCTACTTGGGCATTCAGACGTCGACCGTCTACACGACTACGACAAGCACTAGTTACCTGAGCAGTACCATCACGAGTACCACGGGTACCAACACCGTCACTGGCGAGACTTCTACCGTCCCCACGGTAACCTTGGATACCGTCACTGCACCGACCGTCACGTACACGGCTACCGCAGATGCCGTGACGGTGACAACTTGCATAAGCACGGCAGCTGAGAAGCGAGGCGTAAAGACTACAAGCAAGTCGTCCACTACGAGCCTTGCTACTTCGACCAAGTCCAGCATTCCTACGCCTGACTGCTTGAAGAACCTCGCTTCTACTGCTGTTTCCCTTGCCTGCAGCTGTCTTCATGTCCCAACCCCAACCAGCACAAGCACTATTGTGTCCAGTGTCTACCCGACGACCTCTGTGACTACCCTCGTCGCGGCCACGGCAACGACCACACCACTCACCACTCCTTATTACACACCAGTAACGACACCGGTAAGTTGATCCGCTGCACGAAACCTGACGCCTTACTGACTCAATGCACAGAGCACCACTGTTACTGTCACGCCCACTTCTACGGACATTTACTGCCCCAGCCCGACCCCGGATTTGTCTTGCTCCAACCAGGGCGCACAGTTTGCATACTACGTCTCGCCGTTTGGTGTCAACTCGGACGGGTCGTACTCGCAGTTCAACCCTACCTACTTCAAGACGCAGACCCCGACCGTCTCGGGCGTTGCCGGCTCTGCTGGCGGTATCAGCGGCTCCTGCCCATACACCTCCTCTACCTTTAGCTTCTACGGCTACACCGAGAACTGCAACAACATCGCTCTCAACTACCGCGGCTACCTCTACGCCGGACAGACTGGAGCCTTCACCTTCCAGATCACCAGCGCCGATGACATTGTCCTCGTATGGGCTGGAGCTACTGCTTACTCTGGCTGGACTCGCGCCAACGCCCTGCTCGATGTGACTTACCCCGAGCTCGGCGCTGGCTCTGGCGGCGGTGGTAGCATTATCGGTACCTACACCGCCACAGCTGGAGAGTACATCCCGATCCGCATCCTCTTCAGCCAAGGCGATGGTCCTTTTGGTTTCAATGTCCAGGTCACGGCACCTGATGGTACTGTCGTCCTTAGCGCGAGCAGCTCCACGAGCGACTATCTCGTCCAGTACTCGTGCGATGGCACCACGGCCCCTGCCTATGCGCCATATGGCTCCGAGACGTAATCAGTGGGACTATGAGGATTGTTCACTTCTCCTCTGACACTCTGGGGTAGTGTGGGGGTAATGATCATGATAGTAATGAAAATAGTAATGACACTCAAATTAGTTGGAAGATTCATGTTCCGGTCTTTGTGCTGATTGATTTTACGTGACACGGTCGTCTTTTTGGCCAATAGTGACTACTTCCATGTAATCCAAGCCGTCAACGGATTATTATGTCTGGAAAATGGCGTTCTGTGCAACGTCACCTGCTCTGAGACAACCATAGTTCATGTCTTTTTGGTTCTGTGTCGTGATTCGTCGGATATGATTGAGACATCAGCCCTATACAAAGTCGACGGGTACGTAAAGCGGGATATTGTCAGACTTTAGTACGACCGAACAAAAGTGCATCATTGGCAAGGAGGCTGTGACGCCGTCTTGAGACCTGCAAAAATGAAATGTTTGAATTTTTAATGAGCTGTCAACCTTAGGTGACTGGTTTTGTTGCACATTATTCGTCGTCTTTTGTTCCGAGTTGGAGACATGCGGAGTGCAATTGCGAATCGCGGAGTTGAGGACTAAATTGCAACGGCGCGACAGAGACGGCAACCGAGGCTCTGCCGTTCAAAGGCAATAATAGCATGGCGGGAATGTACTTAGCAAAAGGTTGGGAGCTGTTGTTTCACGTGCAGACACGTTCTACGATCTCGGGCAAACAAGGCCATCATGAACAGTCAATCGAACCGAGTGAAAGAAGTCACAGGCATTATCCTTTTGCGAAGTTTGACAGCTGTGCCCTCGTTTGATCTTCAGTTCAAGACCAAGGTCCATGGCGCATATCCAGAACGTCGACGGGAATTCGGGACCAATTCCGTCCGGCAACTGCGGATGACTGAGTGGCAGGTATGCGTTTGCCGGGTGGACGTATTTTATTTTTTTCAAGTGTGGTAGGAAATGACTAGAATCGTCTGGAGCATGTCGCATCAAGAAAGTTTATTTCGTCCCTTTTCGGTTTCTCACTTTTTCTGTTTGCCTGTAGCGATGAGAGCCGAAACGCGCGCCGGAGATGCGATCCGACCACGACACATTAGTATCATGTCGATTACAAAGGGCATGGCCAACGAAGTCAGACGCGCTGATCAAAACGTTACTCGGGAGATGACATAGTATCCATCTACAAGTAACTGATGCCAGATTGCTCTACGCAAAAGACCTTGAACCGGTTCTCAGAGACCGGCAACTCCACCATGCACCAGAGATATCTCAAAGGATACGAAACCACGCAAGAGCAATCACGAGCTGCATGGGATTGCTAGGAAAGGGAATTTCGCCATGTCAGACTTAACTCGGCCACAAAATCGCCGCCTCTAGCGCTGGAGTGATCATGCAGTATCCATCTGTAGTACAGATCTGGTCCTGGCGGCGCTTGGATCTCCATTCTTACAAGTTACAACCTATTCGAGCAGTCCTAATCGCCAGTGACGACAGCGATCCAAACATTCGATGTTGGATAGTCTGACAGTCAGAAAGCCTCTCAGCATATATACGGTCTGGAGATGGCGGCTTGTCCCAAATGCGCACTTGGTTCCGAGATCACTCCTCTTGATGAGTATAAATATGCCAAAGTTTCCTCTGTTCTTCGACGACTCATATCTGTAGCACCGAATATCTATCTTCAAAAAGAAAACATTTTACTCTTACCAGAACTCGAAATCACCATGCAGCTCACCACCAGCGTCATTACCCTCCTCGCCCTGGCAGGCGTCCAAGCCATGCCCGGCTCCGAGGCCCGCCAGGCTACCGCCGGCGCCATCATTATCGGATGGTACGCCGACGGCACTTGCAGCGGCGACCCCCTCTCCGCCGACACCGTCCCCAAGCCCGCGACCGGAGGCTGTTTCGAGCTGCACGAGCCGGCCGGCGCCAACCACTTGCGCGTCTTGTCCAACACGGCGATGTCCAACGGTAAGGCGCTGCCGATAAACGTTTTTCTTGATCCCCATATTTCCATCAATAAAAGCTTACTCAAGACCATGTCAATGTAGCACGCATTTTCAATGTCACCGAATGCAATGAAACATCAACCCATTTCGATATCCATTTCAATGAGAACCAGGAATGCTCGGCTTTCAGCAATGCCAAGTCCCTGCTTTGGCTCTAAGTAGCACAAGTGTAACGAGTGGTTGAGCAAGTAGTAGGGCAGCTGTGTACGGTCTTTTTATCAAGCGCGGCGATATGCAGGAACAATGACGCGCTGGGCTGAACGCCTGCGAGAATAAACTTGGACATATCATGGGTGGCGTGTTTGCAGTGGTAGTCAATCGTTTGTTACCTAGGAACTGTCATTAATCACACAAATTGGCCACCACCCCCAGCGCTCTGATCCAACCGATGTGCTGTGGTGATGGAGCAAGAGTCTCCATGTACAGCCTATCATCTTCGGCCTTCTTTAAACTTGAGAAACTGCTTGAACGCCTCGAAGTCAGCCGCGGAAGCGTCGGCTACATCCACTCCAGCTGGCTCTGGATCCTTCTTTCGGCTCGCCTGGCTCATGATGTCTCCATCATCACTGTCATCGTCGCTGTCTGGTTCCTCGCTTTCAGATGACGTATCATTGGTATCTGGCTCCATTTCTGCGCGTGCAGAGCCGGACTTGGATGCGTATGACCTCCCGGGCTTTGACACTGAGCGGAACTGATTCTGGAAGCGATCGGCACGCCATTCCTCACGTTTGGCGATGTCGGATTCTCCGCCTCCCAACGTGGTGTATAGATACTTGTCAAACTCCTTGGAAGACTCTGCGACAATCTCAAATTGCTTATCTCCCAGAGTGGGCTTGGGCGCGCCAGGTCCGGCCTGCTGACTATCATGCTCAACCAGCGCGATAGCCGCTTGGAATGCGTTGCGGATCTGTCTATTATTCATGTTAGCATAATGAAAACAAATTCATCAACAGACAAATCTTCTAGGGAAATCCCAAATGAACGGTCTGGACTTCGTCTGAGTCAAGGGGAGACAATTTCTTCTCACCTTCCGTTCCATGTTCCGAGCCCTTCTCTTTCCATTCCGCGGTAGTGTCTTTTCGCAAAGTCGATAATCGGCTTCTTGTCAATCTTGAACGTGGTAGACCCCAACCGCGCCTGCTCGTCTTTGGCTCTCTGGATGAAAACCTTGTACAGCTTGACCGTCTCGTCCTTTCTCAACCTCGGATAGAACAAGCTGAGATGAATTCGTGATTTGAAAGCAGGGTCGATTCCTCCGACGCGGTTTGTCGTGAGAAACAAGATTCCTGCATAGTATTCAAGGCTGCGCAAGAACACGCTGGTGACGGCATTTCTGCGCAAGTCGGTCTTGCTCCTCTTAGCCAGGAACACGTCTGCTTCATCGAGCAGCAGTACACATCCCCACTTGTGGGCCAGCTTGAAGTTGTAAGTGAGGTTCCTCTCCACTTCCATGGCTGTCTCCCCAACATCGCCACATGTGATGGGATAGAGTGGCCGTCTAGTGCTATCTGCGACACACTCTGCTGTTGAAGTCTTGCCGACACCTGGTGTTTGTCAGTTGAGACTCAATTACTCTGTATAGGAAGGCAAAATACCGGGCTCTCCGTGAAGTAGCATGATAAGTCCCGTTCCTTTTCCTCTAACGAGATCGAGGGATGCCCCGACGCTAATTCCGCCCTCCTGCCGCATGCGTTCGTGGGTGTTCACCAGCGCCAGGATTGAAGTCTTGTGTTTCTCAGGCAGCAGAAGTTTCTCAAAGTTGTTGAGGTACTTGACTTCGGATAGATCGGTGACCTTCATGGTAACCCACTGGCGATTCCGAAGTACAAAGCCGTGGACTCGATCTGGAAGTAGCAGCAAATCATTGTCTGTCAATTCTGCTCTTTCCCTGGGGCCAAATAACTGCCCATTGTTCTGGGTGAATAGTGCATCTCTCTTTTCGTCCATCAAATGATCCTTGAATACGGTGTCGTGGCCGCAACATCCCTCAATGTCCTGCCATGAGTGCTTGCACTTGGATGCCAGGTAAGTCTCGCGTGGGTCTGCTTTGGTAAGATCATCAGAATCAACAGTCGTTTTGGGTCTCCATTGCACAACGCCGTTGAAAGCTGCGGCCATGTCGACAATCACTGGAGCTTCCACGTCATGCGAGGTTTCATCTAGTGTCCGTCCAGTCATGAAGTGATGCGAAAATGGCGGCGTTGTAATATCCATATAACGCTGACCCCGGTGACGCAGGTCATCTGATAGGCCTTGACTGTTTCTGTGAAAGACCAACGGGTAGACCGACAGTGAAGATATGGGCCTTGACCCGGGGAATCTGTGGATTTTGAACTTGTGTAAGGTCGGTACAAAATCCGATCCGTTGAAAGTGAGGCCTAGGCAATCAACAACGAATCCATCAAGAGCTGGTACTCTGTCCTCTTCGTTTGACATCATCGGAGTCAACGGTTCACGCCCGCCTGTGAAGTTGATGACTCTGTAGGCGCGCCCCTCGTCAGATTGTAGGACAACGATAGTTCCGTAATCGAACAAGTGCCACAGATCCGCAAACTCGATGGCTGATGCAGTCCCGTTACTGATACACTTTGTGAGGTGGAAAGTGGGCTGCAGGTCATTGTCCATAATATCGACCAGGAGCTTCAAATCGGCCAGCAAATCTTCGTCGTCGAATTTGAAATCCAGGCTTCCAAACCCGCCGTAGTGGATTTTGTTGATAGCGTCTGCTGAACTAGAGGCATCTTTCGACTCATCAATTTGCAATTGCAGCTCAACAAGGCTTTGTCGAATTCTGTGCTGATATCTGACAAACAGCTTAAACGGCCTTAGGAACACAAAACCTGGAAACAGTTGTTCATTATCCGCTCTCCAAACTGGCGAGTCATTCCTCTCAATATCCTCTCCGGTTATTCTCTTCAAGTACACGAGCAGTGGCGTCGAACGAATTCGAATTCTCTCAGGTGTCCGATACTCCGGCGGCGTAAGTGGTTCATACAAGCCTGTCGATCTGCGGGTGGTACTCTGGGGTTGATCTGTGCCATTATCGAGAACTCCAGTCTGTGAGATCAAGATTTCTAACGCTGGACGTGTCTCGATAGGTGCACTATAGGTTTCACTCGTGACCTCGAAGTTTTCTGCCGTAGATCTACGAACCTCGCGTAGGTGAACCGGGTACTTCATCTTCGACTTCTTCTGGAAATCTTCTCTGGGCACATCAAACACATAACTCTTGAGTTTCTGCAGTTCCTCTTCCATCTCATGAATTCTCGCTTCGGTGAGGCCAATTTGAATCATCGATTGTCGGACCCGCAGCTCGATACGGCCGCTTTCTCGTTCTTGTTCCAATACAGGTCGGTACTGATGAGAACCATCTAGTAAACGCTTGATATTCCAAGAAATTTGGTGTTTGTATTCTGTGGTTTCCTCGGGCAATTTTGAGCTCAGAGAATCGATGGCATGTGCTGCATCGTCATCAGATGGTAATATTCTGTCAGAGCGATCCGATGGCAACACTGTGTTCGAGTCTTCCATCGCAATGGCGGCCGTTGGCGCTGCATCTTGTCGAGTCGTATCCGTATCTGACATTGCCGCCAATCTTTGAGGAACAATTGATGGAGAATGGGCTGACATGATACTGAGAGAATAGTGTTCTCTTGGATTAGTCTGGAGTAAGCGGTGAGAGAGGGGGAGCGCGGAGTTCCAGCCTTGCCTTTTATAAAGGAATGAAAGAATTGGCCCCCAGCCCAAATTTGTCGCTTGCCTGCATGATATGCAGGGGTCCGACCAGACAGCCAGACAATCGCCTGTGGCCTGCGGCCGACGATTGGATGTATGACCGATGCGCTGTGCCGCATTCGCGACGCATTACACACTCGGTTGATAAGCAGAACGCGGGCTGCCTATCTACTCGGGCGTCTCCGCACTTTGTTGCTAAGATGGTCTAACAGGTGAGGCTCGCAGAGAAATTCTTGCTGAAAATTCTTCTTAAAAATAGTCATTATTCTTGGTTAGTCGATTTAAAAAGTCGAGAAGGAAAGTAGAGGTGCACGAAGGCATTCGCTCACATCGTACCTGTAATACTAACGTGAACACGTGGTTCCCGGATGGCCGAAACCACCAAAGCCAACTACATCAACTCGCGCCCGCGACACCCTGCAAACGAGGCTGCTCGTTTTGTCGAAACCAGAATGGCCGTTTCTGGACAGAACGATGCAGTGTATTGTGAGCGACTTGACGGGTTCGTCCCTGTCCAGGAAGCCGTCAGGCAGGACCAAATCAGGTATGCTATGTCGCGCCCGGAACTTGACTTGCAGCTTAACGGCTCCCACGTAGCGCAGCCCTCTGGAAGCAAGCCGACGACGAGAAAGACAAACTGTTCGCCTTGGTCGGGAAAGTACAGGCCAAGCTGGCAAAGAGAGGCCCGGCCCAGCCATCGCAGGATATCCGTAATTGCAGCTGGGTAGATGTGCTGAGCCAGATTCAAGACACCGCTTCACAGTGGTCGACCTCAACACACAGATCATCCCTTGCGATGGGTTACATCGACAAAGTTGGGAGAAACTCGGCGGTTTTCCAAGATTGGCTGAATCTTCTGCCATCTGGAGATTATGGATCAAGGTAAGGCAGAAAATCATGAGATCGGCGTGCAAGTAGATGACTCACAAAGTTATAGTGTATGCGGTGTTTTCAAACTGGTTATCGGGGTAAGTCGTTCATTCTTCGGGGCAGTGGAAGAGATGTATCCATAGCAAAGCTCTCTGAATTCTGATTACCGTAATCTAGGCTGCCGGTCAGTACGTCAAAGTGGAAGAGGCAACCTTTCGCGCATTAGCAGAAATCCCCGACATTATCCGTGGCGCTCAAAGCTACGTCAAGGTGTACGCCGATCGACGTGACCAGTCACTTGAAAGGAAGACGTTTGATCTTTTCTTGTCGATTCTCAAGGCTCTGACACATATCATGCAGTTCCTTGCAGACAGTGTCTTGAGTACGCTCTTGTGGTCCTTGGTGCAAGCCAAAGCTAATGGATGGTACAGAAAAGTTGCTTGGAACCACTGTGGGACAGAAAGGATATAAAGAAGAGCTCCTCAAAAGCATAGATGAGATTCGAAAACAGGCGGCTAGGATCAAAGAAGAAGCAGACCAATGTCTGGCGTGGGCGGTTCATGACCAAGGCTTGGTCATCAAGAACATGGACAAGAAGTCAGATACAGGGCTGGACTTACTTGAAAATATGTATAGGATGCTTGATGGCAAGTACTTCGTTTGGCGAGATACAAAACAAAACACTAATGCTCCACCGCAGCCCGATTGCATGTTATCCAGGATGAGATACAGCAGCAAAGGTCATCGCTCATAGAAGGCGCACCCTCTTTGATGGCAAATCTGATGACGAATGCAAACGCGTTCAATATTAACAGCAATCTTCTCAAAGACACGAGCAATTCTCCAGAAAAAGCACAGAGACTCCTTAAAGCCATCAGATACGACCCTGACGTCCTCGAGACAGACCTGAAGAGATCAGTCATCGCCGGGGAAAGACTTGACGAGACGGAGAAGGCGCGAGCCGCTGCCATGATACGAAACAGCAATTACAAATCACGAATGGTCGAGACGTCGGCCTCGACTTCCCTACTCGTCAATGGCAGGGCTGACTTGGCAGCTGCGAATGGCGTGTCGCCCTTGACTTATGTAGCTGGAAGTCTGGTGCAAGCCTCTCGTGACACAGGGTCGATCTTTCTGATGGCTTATTTCTGCGACTTCCACAGACCGAGTTATGAGTGGTCCAGCGAGGCTTCGGCAGTTGGCATTGTGGCCAGCTTCCTGGGTCAGCTTCTCAGCCAGATGGAGCAAAGAGGTCTTCACATGGACCTGTCGTTCCTGGATGCGCGAGACTGGCGCCATCTGGAGAGCCTGCAGCTCGACATTTTGTGGAAAATTCTCCGACAGCTGATCAGCCAGCTACCCGAAGGTAGTGTCTTGGTCTGCGTCATCGACGAAATCAGTCGGTACGAGACCAGTGCCCTGGAGCAGGATACCGAACAGATCATCCGACGATTGACGAGACTTGTGAAGAACAGCCAGAATATCGTCTTCAAGCTACTCCTTACATGCCATGGCCGGGCCCTAAGTGTGTTTCCGTATTTCGAAGGTTGCACCATCGATCTGGACTCTCATATGGAGCCAGAGGACTCGTCGACATGGTGGATGCGGTCGGCTCAGGACCAGAGTGCTTGAAATTGGACCACTATGCTGGAAGCTCAAGTACAAATGGTGTGGACATGGATCTCATGAAGTGCTTTTTGTAATGTGTGTTTGCTGTGCACATTACCATAGTGTCATATTTCCAATGAATCTTTTCGCCTGTGCTATAGGTTCCAAGGTTAATTCTTGCACTCCATTTGGAACAGTATCGTCCAAGAACGTGATGAACACTCTCTCCAACCAAAACAAATGCTTGATTCCCACAAACTTTGTCCGCGGAAGAGTCATTGCAGCCGCAATGATTGTCATACCGACAGACCATAGTGCTAGACACTTATACTTAAAGCGCCATGACTGCCCCTCTCAGCACCAGAAGGGAGACCGTAAAGTCAACACAGCAAAGATGTAACGCTATCTACCGCTGTACATCGCGGAAGAATGCGACAGAGCTAGATGGACCACCTAACATATTATAGTTGAACATCTCGATCAAATGTCTCTACGGTAATATACAGAGTACGGCTTAACGATCACATTGTATATAGCTACCTACATGCTGAACTCGTTAAGTCTAATCGGGGAAGAATGGTCATCTCTCCTGGCGCTTCTTATAATGGTGGTGCAGAATAGGCATTTCTGGTACTTCCACTTTTGAATTATCAAAAAGAGCTGGTGCTTCGGTTCCTTTCCCGAGCGATAACAATTATTGTGACATATTTTCTGCAGCGCACCTTTCGTCAATATCGCATTATATATCGTCGTCTCAACATCATCCACGTTGCCTTGGAGTTGCCCTTTTTGTTTCGAATAATGGGCCCACCATTACCATGCGATGACCATATGGATATGCAACACTTTGGATGAGAAGAGTAAAGCAAGACAGACTTCGGAAAATAGAAGAGTCTTATTTCGGGGCGGCATTACTGTGTTTTCAGTTGATTCTGATATCGCAAGTTAATCATTCGAGTCTGCCATTTATCGAAAGGAGAAAATAAACAATATCTTAGCTTTTGTGCGTTCTTAAAACAGCTGTTCTCGTTTGTTTGTCGTGACTGATGTCGCGTGCGTTCCTGGCGACGTTTTGCTCCGGCGTGTGTGGCTCTCACCCTCCTGGCTGACCCAGCAAGAATCCAATCCTCGCAGCCCACAAACCCACGGATATTTTCGTCCAGATTCCCCTCCATCGCATCCCTTTTTTCCACCTCTGCGAGCAATCCCGACGGAGTCCCTCTGATTACGGGCAACCCACAACGGGGCTATACAACATGGTACCTGCACCGCGCGTTGGTGAATACCAACCATACAAGCAGGACACGGACTCAATTGCCGCTTGGCTTGCATCCACGGCGAAATCGAATGGTACCTATGCTTGAAAAAAACAAGCAACGCGTCGTGCGGCTTCCCGCTGACCCAATCCTTTGCATAGGCTATCAAAGCCCAGGAGCGAAGCCGGAAGGATCAAGCAGACTCAAGGGCAAGGCACGACAAACAGAGAAGAAGACCCAGAAGACATACCGAATTCCGATAAGAGATTTCACCGCTCTGGCTAGGTTCATTTCTGGCCTAGAACGGGCGGTACCGTTATCAGTTTCCTCGACACTTGATAGATTAATCAAGGGTCGAGGCGACTTTGCAAATAGGATGGCCAGGCATGGCATGCCATCGAATACGGTCGCGGACCAGCGCCATCTTTTCTTCGTCGAAGTCATAAAACAGGGAATCACCTAGGGAGATAAGTATACATCATATTCAGCTATGTTATTTTTGAAATACACTTAGAGATCAGACTGAGACTGATTCAAAAACTTAGCCGCCCGCCCCAACGTTCGTGGTGGTCGGTCCGGCCGCCACCGCCGATTCGGAATTGTGCAGGCGGAGTCCCCGGAGGCCAAGCACACATTTTTCGAGGACTAAGTGCGGTCTAAGACCGCGATAAAGAGCATATGAGGTATGAATTAAGTTCAGTCTGAAAGTTAATCTTACGCATCATCGAGAGTGATGTGAAAACATGGTTTTAATATGATGTGAAAGTGATTCCAGTTCCTTGACTGCCCCATACTCCGCGGGACGGCCCGTTCGCCCCACCTCGAATCTTTCTGGCGTTCGTCCCTTGCATCGATTCCCAAGCCTTGGAGTCTTCTCTCTGCATCACCACATCATCAAGTTCATTGTTAATCAGCAATCATCATTGCGATTGACATCCAGCCGCAGTTCATCAATTTCATTGTCAGCAAGTGCATCTTCTGGTCCTCGACCAACTAGACTTCTCAATCGTGTCGTCTGTAGCCTGCAGCCCGCCGCGCGCCGTCACCCAAAACCTCGCGATCCCAGCATCTGCAGGTTCACTACCTATCACGGTCGCGCCTACAGCGGCCGGATCCTTGCTCTATCCCATCTTTTCAGTTCCATCCGGTTTGCGCCTGTAGCGACCATCTTTCATCAGCCACCCATCTTCCAACCTCAAGAACAGATACAAAGAACAGCCAAAATGCCTCTCCCGGAGCCTCGCAACCCTGTCTACGTAAGTCTTCTTCAAATACTCCTGACACAACAATGGCTCGACTAACACATTGTTCCTTTGCAGTGGCGACACTCCCACAACCCGTAGGACGTGTTGGGATTCGTCAGTATGCATGTTCCCGAGAAGGAGGACGTCCGTTCCCATCACGGCAAGGCCCTCAAGATTATTCACCCAGGCCGGCTCAAGAAAGTTCTTAACTCTCACATCCTGCCATTCAGACACATCGGCACCATCGACGATGCAGCTGCATTCCTCCTGAATCCTGCGCATGGCGAGATCACCAGACTGCAACGTCGATTCGTCACGGGAGGTGGACAGTCCTACCAACGCCATTGGTTTCCCGAGAGGCGTCGCCAGGGGATACTACTAGATCAGTACCGTGTTCACGTGGATGGGGCGAGCGCCACTCCCATTACAGCTACCCGCGACGGCGCGCCGCGACCCGGCTCCGGCGCTGGCCCTTCGACCCCAGGGGGCTCCCGTGATGACCCCTTCATCGTTGATGACGACGAGGCTACACTGGCAGTCCCGCGCACTCCTCGAAATCGGTCGCAATTCAGCGTCCGTACGCCTCGCACGCCCGCACGTTCTACTCCATACCCGGTTCCCAGCCCTGCCACCGAGCGTCGCCTCCAAGCTGGAAGCTTTGCAGGAAACACTGTAGTGTTTGTTGGATGGAGCAGGCCGCAGCTACGCCACCTTGCCAGTGTACCTGGCCGACTCGACTGGGCCAGTGCCCAAAACCGCGACCAGCGAGCTGCCGTCGTCGCATGTATCACGAACTTCGGATCCGTTACGTTTCGGATGACATTTACAACCTTCGAACACTCGGAGCCCGAGAGATCACTGGTCAGACTGGTGAGGCTATTCCCGATGCATACCGACTCTCAAATTCCGACCGGGCCGTGATTGCCTACGGAAATATCGTCCTGGCAGGTCACCTGCGAGGAATGGCCTTGGGCCAAGTCAGGAGTGAAGTAGCCCGACTCTCGCTACTACCCGCGCGTCAACGGTTCCCACAGCCCTGGTACACAACACCCCCAGAGTGGTGCAACTGAGCTGTGAATGGACGCAGGGAATGGATATTGAAATCCTGACGAGTGATGTGTTGCGAGAAAGGAAGTGTTGCGAGGGAGGATGTCTTTCGACAGAGGATGTCTTTGGATAGAGGATGTCTTTAGATAGAGGATGCATTTTGATAGAGGATATGTTTTGATAAGGATGAGTTCTATACGGTTTAGGTTAGTCGGTATCGTCTCGGTTTTTCTCTCACTAGAGTTGTTCCCGAGACGCAGATTAATTCTAAACTGGTGAATACATACCGATAGAAAGGTCTTCATCCTTTCCGTCGTCATGATCTGAATCCACCTGTCCTATTGATTATAAGGCACTGCTTCCAGAACTTGAGTATGATGGAGCCTGCCGACCAGCTCGGGGTTCGGGATTCGTGGTTAATGTCCGCCCCCAACCCGCGGATAAGGTAGACAAGACGTATAAGAGTCGGCTCCACACTATTAATTGTGCTTACAGTAGCATAAAATCATATCGAGCGGACACCCTTGCCAGTGCTCTACTATGAGAAGGAGAAGCTTCGACACGGGGACGTACTGGCTCAGTGGAGTGGCTCAGTTTGCAGATGTATTATAGTAACGCCCCATTCAAACGGGTTCAGGGTTTCGCAATGCCCGCGATCTCCGCGTCAAGGACAACAAGGTGTATTGTATCCAGAACTCAGCTGGTATGTGAAATTATAAATTGTTGGTGAGGATCTTGAATGTTTTGCTCAGATGAGTAGAGATCAATCTACATCACGCCATGGCACCAGCTGAAGGATTCAAGATCATCATTGCCGGTGGCGGCGTCACTGGCTTGGCGCTCGCCAACATGCTGGAGAAATTTGACGTCGACTATGTCCTTCTTGAGGCGCACGGAGAGGTGGCGCCGCCCGTGGGTGCCAGCATAGGCCTCTTTCCCAACGGACTTCGAATCTTGGATCAGATTGGTTGTTTCGAACCCATCATGGCCCTGGCTCACGAGAATTTGAATGTCACTTACAATCGTGATGGCCGAGGCAAGGTCATATCCGTCATGCGCGACACGCGAGGCCACATGGCCAAACGGTGAGTACGCTCAAGGCTCCTTGTTTGAAAGCAATGCAGACTGCTAACTTGACCAGTCACGGATATCGAATACTATTCTTCGATCGGGAGTGGCTGCTACAAGTGCTATACGATCAACTGAAATGCAAGGACAAGATCTTGCTCAACAAAAGGGTGTCCAAGGTTGATTCTCATGCTGGAGGTGTACGCGTTACCACGGCCGACGGAGAGGAGATCACCGGAAGTCTCATTATCGGAGCAGACGGCGTCCACAGCAAAGTAAGAAGCGAGATGTTTCGCCTTGGCCACAAACTGCAACCCGGATACTTTGATCCCGACGAGGTGAACAAGGTTCCCGCATATTATAAGTGCAGTTTCGGCATCGCCCAGAACGTTCCTGACTGGATACAAGGAGAACAACATATCCTGACCGGCCAAGGAACGTCTCAACTGGTCATTTCGGGGCCCGAGAACCGCGTCTACTGGTTCTTGTTTGTGAGATTGCCAAAGCCCAGGTATGGCAAGGACATACCGAAATACAGCAAGAGCGATGAAGCTCGGTTCGTCCAAGAACACATTGATCTGCCAATTACCGAGCACATCACTTTCGGTCAGGTCTATGCCAAGCGCCTTTCATCGACATTGACTGCGCTCCACGAGGTTGTGTACGAAAAGTGGTTCTTCAAGCGCATACTGATCTTAGGAGATTCTGCCCACAAAGTAAGTTGGCATATCCTTGTCATACCTTTCTTTGACGCCCGATAACTGATGTTTCACACATAGCCAAACCCGATCGGCGGTCAAGGCGGCAACGGAGCGATCGAGTCCTGTGCCGAGTTGATGAACGCATTGATAGAGAAGCGAGACTCCCGACCCCAGGGCCTCTTGTCGCTGAGCGAAGAAGATGTCACGGAGATTTTCTCCAAAACCCAGGCAGCTCGATATGATCGAGCGAAGCAAATAGTCAATGTTGCGCACAAACAACAAGCACTGAATGCCTTCGAGAAGCCACTGGTATCAAAGCTCGTGTACACATCAGCACCCTTTGCTGGAGATGAATACGTTCTCAACCTGATCGGAAAGGTCCTCATAAAGTCCACTTCAATCAAGAAGCTCCCCATCCCCTATCGACCGCGGGCAATTCCTTTCATGGACGAGCTCCCCGAGCAACCAATCAACCACCGAATCTCGACCTTCGCACGAGCAGGCTTCACCGGAGGAATGATCGGGATCGCCTGGCTCGCTGGTAAGGCATTTCATTTGGCCAATACCGAGAATACGTCCTGGGGCACGTCGGTAGCCTTTCTCAGCCAGGGGCCAGTCTCAATGCTGCAGGTTTTGAATTTCGCTACGCAGCGTGTTTCGCCTCTCCTCATCTACACCATAGAAGGCTACCGCGTCGGAAATCAAGGTACATTGCTGTCTCTCCCCAGTCTGTTCACAACTGGGATGCAGTTCCTGGGCCTTGGTCGCATAGCACCTATTCACGCAGCCGTCAACGCCTTTCAGGGCCATGAGCAACCACCAGGACGCTTTGTCCGCCCCGAGGTCGCGCAGGCTTTGATACCTGCTCTCGCAGTGGCATACATCATACCAACTGCAGTTGCGCTTGCACAGCAGCGGAGTGGCGTATCAGACTGGAACCGCTGCCTGACTCTTTGGCGTTTAGCACCGCTTCTCTTCTCTGCTCTGACGTGGGCCTTTGCGAAGTGCATCCGGTCGCTGCAACGTCGCAGAGAGTCACCCGGTGGTTCCAAAGAGGGAGAGCCTACACCGGAGCCTGAATACTTCGAGCGCTACACCCCGACGGACGTGCCGATACTGCAACGCGTTTACAAGTATGCCTTTGCCGTGCAGGGTACATTGCACATTGCGACATTGGTATACTCGTGCTGCTCGGTGGACTTTCATCTTGCCACGGCTGTTCCGAAGGGCATGGCCAGTCTCGGTCAGCTTGGCCCTCATGCGGCCACGTTCATCGCAGTGGACCAGGTCTTTGCCACAGTCGCTATTGCCGCGAGCAATCTGTACACGGTATGGGACCTTAGGCGGTTGGGCTACGTCAAGACGCAAGAGGCATGCAAGGCTGCTGCTGGAGTCATTGTCGGGAATGCATTGGTCGGGTCCAGTGCGACTTGGGCTGGTCTATGGTATTGGAGGGAGAAGGTGTTATCCAACCTGGGACGGTAAACAACACTAAACACTTCAACTTGATCAATGGAGAGCTTTGTTGTTCTAGATCAAGTCCCACACCTTTCAAGTAGTTTACTACGATCTCATGTATAAAGCTAGAGATTACTCATATAGTCCATCTGCTTTTCTCTCCTCCTAATAAACCATTGTTTCCTGTGCAAAGATCGTCAGCGGGATGAGGGTGTAAGAGGTCTTCGGAAGTAGCACGGAATCCGAATCCCGGTTAGCGGAGCAGTAGGCCAAGTTCCAGGGCAAATGGCCGGTAGTCAGCGCCCGTAATTAGTGCTCATGCGCCCACTATTCGGTCGCTATAGCGTATATGTGCAGTAGCCAATGCCCATACTATTCACCATGAGTCTAATAACTCTCTTGCAATCGCATGACCGGACCTTTGTACACCTTTCTTCCGTGAGCCGCATAGTAGACGATCGCAATAGCTGCGACACCACCAAACATGACAACCCCGTAGTTCATGGACTGCGGGGTGGGTTGTTTCGTGACCGGGAACATGACAACGACGACTATGGCCGCCATGAAGAGGACGGACACGGCGTTTACCGGAACCGCCAATCTGCGCATGTTGAACCGAGTCGGCGGCAACACTTGCCTGCGCAGTCGCTTCAACAGCACACATCCGATGCTGATCATGTAGGAAAAGGCACCGGCGCTCGATAGGAGACCCACAGAAGCATTGAATGCCGCAGAGCTGCCCAGGTTCAACAAGGACAGAATGACCGTGACGAACATGGAAGCGAGAATAGAGTTGACGGGTACCGGCACACCGAGATTATGGACCTGCAAGTAATACATGTTAGTTTCTTTAGTTTTCAATGCATCGGAATTCAAATCGCATCACCTTGTGAAACCATGAAGAAAACGGAAGTCCACCATCCCGCGCAAAAGACCAGGCTTGTCGCGAGGCAGCGGCTTGGACACTAATGGCGGAGAGATATGTCATGCTGATCCCGATACAGACCAATGCTGTTGCACCTGACGCACTTCCTAAGCCGACATAGTATACTTGGATCGATATAAACGGTGAAGGGTTCTCCAAGACCATGTCGACAATGTCCGTGACACAATATGCCTACGCCAGGTCAGTATCTGAGTATTGACTTTGAATAGAAGCCCGGAACCTACGAATGTTATGATTGCCACTAGGCCCATCGATCCATTCAAGAAAATGGTCAAGAGCATGATGCGCGGGATAGTCCAAGAAGCGTCTCTGATCTCCTCGGCCATATGGGCGACACCATCGACACCAAAGAATGACCCAGTCGACGTGATTGCGCCAATGATACACGCGGCGCCGGTGGACGACCATCCGCCGAAATTGGCAAATTCTGTAAAAACGTCGGACGTCGCATTCTTGGGAACAAGCACCCACAGAGGTACTATAGTCTGGGCTGGGCTTAGCTGAATCGTTCGTTGCGCCTGGGCGGGATGGCAGTCCTTACTGCGATAAACCCAAGCACGAAGAGAACCAAAATGATGGCTGCTGTGAAAGGCAGCATTCTCGTCAAAAAGATGTTTACTATAGTGACCGATAGAGCTACCGCCATGGTAAGCAAGGTCTGGTGCCTAGAAGTCCTCATTAGTATTCTTTCTTGAGTACTTCAAGATCTCCAGTGATTACCAATTTTGCACCGTGTAAGAAGGGTTGTTCGTCTCAGCAAGCGCCAGTATCAAGCATGACACGGCGTAGCAACAACTCGCCAGCGCTGCCTGCCACCCAAGAGCAACCAGCCAGCCTACAATGATAATAGTTAGTAATAAGTCGAGATGTGATGCGAGACAGTTATGCTGTACCGGTAGTGTAGCTCAAGATCTTCTGGCACGATCTTGGCGCAAATTCAGAAACCCACTGTTCCCCTACTGGTCAGCCTATAGTCGCACAAGCGGCTTGGCGATTCGCACATGATATTGTCCAGCGCTATACAAATTGGTTAGTGGGAAGACTATAGAAAAGTGAAGCAGCCCATACCTCGATGGTGCCATGGAAGCCATATCGCCCAATGATGCGGCCACTGGAAACATCAAAAGCCAAACGAAGACGTACGACCATATCGTTCCCTAGGATGCTGATCAGCTGAATTGTTTGTGTATCGGATTATCGTTGGCATACTGCAAGGCCACCATTGATCAAGGAATATACTGCCAATCCAATAACTGAAGGCCATGTAAAGACATTGATGAGAGCAAATCCAAGCGTGGAAACGCGCTTGAATGTCCTCTTCAGTTCTTGCCCTTGGCCTAGGCGGGACATGTCCGCTGTGTCGTCTTTCGTGCTCTCCAAGACCACATTCTTCTCGGTCGCCATGTTAGCAGAACTCACTTTTCTGTATGAATTACAGAATACCGATAATTTTATGCTGAGAATGAGAGGTTCGTCAAGTTCTGTGACTGTAAATTTGTTTGCAAGTTAAGCTCATCGCCTCCGGTACTATGCTGGGTATACTATATGATGGTGGTATCCTGGCGCAGTATGCTGCAATTATATGTTGCGGGGTAGACGCCTCAATCTCACCGGCCCTTAGGATGATCTGATCAGAATATGCCTTGTATGTATACATACATATCAGTAGACGAATATCTAATCCGAAACTGGAAATCCGGGCGTAGTCATGTGATTTGCGTTGGTGAAGAAGGCCTCGATCCCAAGTGTATTAGCGACGTTCAGCCCCCAATCTCCATCTGCCGCACGAGATCGAGTGTGCTAGAGATATGCATCAAGATACCAGCGGCCGGCGGATTGGACAATGACGCGGTTTCGCTTAGTTCTTCACATGCACCTGCGATTGCTTGCGTGCTTGAATGATCTGACTATCTTTTCGGGCAGGGCACGAATCATTCCCTACACGGGTGGACTTGACCTATACTGTCCCTCGCTACGGACAATCTGCGCCGCTTCAATGCAGCCTGAGAGAAGAGCCAGGGCGAGACCTGCAAAGTCCCATCATTGCGTCCGTTGCAGAAACCTGGCTGATCGGGTATGCATGACATGTAGCAAGAGGTATTGTCAAGCAGTAAGAATATGGCGTCGCTTCTCCACCTGGCATCTGTATAGGCGCTGCTTCAACGCATGCGACGCTACTTTGTACATGGTCGCACCCGTTGGCCTCGGACTCGGGGGGGGG